>VCAZ01000095.1:745000-818714 GCA_005784505.1 Bagarius yarrelli | reverse complement strand
TAAGAGCGTTTTGAACGGTATTAGTTTATCATGTGTGATTTTGATGACCGCAGTCTCCCCCTGTTGTTTCCTGGGTAGATGGTAGAGTCCGGTATAGATCGCTTGTTCCTCAGAGCGGTTTCATTGCGGCTGGGTTGGCGGGGTAACGGAGCCCGACTTTCGCTCTGTCGGCGTTGATTTTTGTATACATTTTTAAGTATATTTAATAAAACAAACCCAGTATTTTTTATTTTTCGTAGCAGGGCGGCTTCTTATTTAATTCTCCGTTGGTATATTTGGGTTTGATATTTTGTAAGAGCTGCTTTTGTTCGCCTGTGGCTGAATCTTTTTTTTCTTCTGGGATTGACTGATGGAATGACGAAGGAAGAGCACAGAGCTTAAACACACACTCACACACACACAGGAGAAAATGGAGAACAAAGATCTGGAGCTGTGCCTGGAGGAGAAACTGACTCTGAATGATAAAGGTAAGAGATTATATTAATGGATCTCCTCAATCCTCGAACCTTCTCACTTCCGTTCGCTGGGGATTTTATGGACAGAATTTAGGGTTCATGAAGTCCTAAAGTCGTGTCATGTTCCTAGTCTTCCTCGGAGCTTCCTCCAGCATGGAGACCAAGTGTGTGTGCTGAAAAAAAAAACAGCTAGAGAAACCCATGAGGAGCCTAGGACACACCCTGAGCCTGAGACTCTTCAGCAGTGGGCCAGAGGTTTATGTGTTTATTTTACAGCTGGAATAAACACAAACACACACGTACACATGTACACACACACATACACAAACACGTAGGCTTTTCTACTTTAAATTTCATTTCATTTGTGGTTTGGAGCCCAAGCACTCAGTGGTAGGAACCCATAATCATCTTCTTCTGCTGCGGGTGTTTTTTCTTTATTATCATTATCAAAGGTGGAGAAAACCAACTACTATATGTGTCTACCATTTTCTCTCAGATCATTTTTTTCTTTGAAAGAAAAATATTTATAAACGTCCAAGCACCAAGTGGTAGAAACCATCTTGTTCATCATCATCATCTTCTTCTTGTTTTTGTTTTTCTTCATCAGTGTTGGACAGTCACTAATATTTGCCTGTCATCTTTCCTCAGCTCATTTTTATTTTCTGTATGTTTAAAGGGGTCCAAGCACCAGGTGGTAGAAACTTATCTGCTTTTTCTTCTTCTTCAGAGGTTAACAAATCCTGATATCTTCTTGTCATGTTCTCTCATCTCCTGTCCATCTAATAGGCTGCATGGTTCTTATTCAGCTTCTTCTTCTTCTTTTCTTTATGAATGGGTAGAAATCCTCCGATGTCTGTCATATCCATTAGATTTTAATGCCAATCATTTTTCTTCTTCTTCTTCTTCTTCTGTTTTTTTCCCTTCTATTGCTATAATTATCACCAAAGCCTTGATTTATTGCAGTTTTTAACTCAATATAAAGTCAAACTCTTCCATACGTTGGCTATTATTAGACCCCCAAAACTAAATACTGTATCATCATCATCATCATCATCATCATTTTGTTTAGGGCCACTTACATTTATTGTTTTCCAGTTGATGGTTAGGGGTAAAGATCGACCGGTAATCGTTTTTGCTGATGTTTATCCCGATATTTTAGCCTTTTTCTAATATCAGGATATCGGTTTTATAATATCGGTTCCACCGATAAATGACCCGCTTGTACTTATTTATATCAATAGGTTTTGATCGTTTTGTCCTAATTTGCTGCTAAAAAAGCACTGATTAGCATTAGCATTCGCCACCGAGTGTATTGTCACAGTACAGCACACGTGTGTAAATGTATGTTTGTTTCATTGAGCATACTGATATTAATGTTTGTAACACAGACCTGATAGTGCAATCGGTGTGTATTGTGCATATGTTGTCGACAAATAATAATATTTGTAGTGAAATTTTGATCGCATAGTCATATAAAAGCCTGCAATAGCACGATTTAACCAGTGGGGCGCTGTTGTGCAAGGCTGTAATTCGGTGCTCATGCAGAAGAAGAGAATACTTATAAGCATATGTTGAAGTGTGAACAAAGTGGATCTATTAAAGTCTGGACAAGTTTAACAAAACTATACATAAAATCTGATGTCGAAATCAAAGCTAAATTTAATTGTTTTCTTTATTATAATCGTTGATTAATTGATGAGTAAAATAATTGTTTGTTGCAGCCTTAATTGTAAGTTGTACATTTCTTTTTTCTAGATCTCTTTTTTTTTCCGGAATTGTCCTGTAGTCGTCTGTGTTTGGAGACGATTCGTCTAAGCATTTTATAGTCCTGCTTGCAGTGGATGGGTTCTCCTGTATGTTTTAAAGGATATTTTTATAATTAGAGGTCCGAGCTCTCGCTGAGTGGTTGTCGGTTCTAATTACGTTAATAACCGTTATTATTTCTGCTGATGACTGAAGCTGGACTGCTGTAATTTCAGGCATGTCGTGTGACCGAAGCATCGCAGCTCCAAAAAGAGTCGCTAAGTCAGCGTACGACATTGAAATGAGGACGAGGTGACTGACGTCGCTAGCTTCCAGCACACGGCCTGTTGTGTATCTCTGCGAGGTTCTCGTGTTCTTCTGTGACCTCTCTGTCCTCGCGCTAGCTGCAGTGGCAGCCGTGTAGACGTGTCGTAAAAAGACATCTTTAATTCCAGGAAACTGAACCGTCATGTTGAATTATGTGTTTGTCGAAGGGCTGCGTGATGATGGATGAACACTCTGAGAGCTTTAACGTGAGGATCTGCCCGAGGGGAAGACGAGAAGGACAGATCTCTTTCTCTCTCTCTATCTTCCTTTCTCCCCCTCTCTCTCTTTCTCTCTCTCTCGCTCTCACTTTCTCTCTCCCTCTTCCTCTCTCTCTCATTCTATGTCTTTCTCTCTCACCCCCCCTCTCTCCTACTCTCTCTTTACCTCTCTCTCTCTTTCCCCCATCACTCTCTCTTTCTCGTATAACTACAAGCTTGACCATATTAACCACAGCCATAATAAATAAGTATAAAGAAATATCAACAACATACATGCTTATAACTGTTTATAACACTGCTACACCTTACACACTCTTATGTGGGAACAACCTGAAATATTCGGTGTGTATGGAAATTTATGACTGGAGATCTCTAAAGCACTAACTGAATAAGAGATCGACCGATACTGATATTGATGCCAGTCATTTACATGGGTTACGTGAGCGATAACCGAAGTGCAGAATCGATATTCATTGATTGTTTCAATTTATTTAACAATGACACTGTCTATACTATTATTTTAATCCCAGAGCTAATTTAAATGTCAATTTAAATAAAGTTTCAAATAATAAAAATTAATGTAAATAAAGTCCTTAAAACTGTTATTAGGATGTCCTTATACAAGCTTTGATCAGGTGAACAGACAGATGAAATGAAACCTTGGGAATAAAAACATTTCCACGTTCGGTTGTTTGTTGTATCGTAAATCAGTTACTGATGTTAAATAAAGTATATTAATTAATATGTCCTTGCGATGCAGTGCTGTAATGGCCTAATGGACGCACACGCAGTTAACAAAATTGCCAGGATATATCGATGGATTCGATATTACAAAAGTGAGAATTAAAAATATCGGTAAAACGGATTATTGGTCGATCCTTACGAGACACTTTTCTCTTCGTGTTGTTTATCGTTTACCGCAATTTTCACATTATTGATGCTTCAGAGTGACAAAGCGAAACCTTCACAGTGCAGGACAGTCTAGAGAGCTACTGCAGATTTCTAATACTGGCAGGAGACTGGGACAATTCCTGGAGGACAAGTGTGTCTGTAATATTCCAGGATTCCCAGGCATGTGCACCTCCCAAACACGTGTATGTGTGTGTGTGTGTACGTGTGTGTGTGTGTGTGTGTGACGATTTCAGCCTGAAGGACAGTCACTGCACACTGTATTCCATCATCACAAGCTTTATGTGTGTTTGTTTTGTGAAACTCGTCCAAGACAAGACTTGTTCAAAGAGATCCCTTTTACCTGTAACAACAGGAAGAAACTGTCTGTCTGCTCTCTCTCTCAATCTCTCTCTCTCGCTCTCTCTCTCTCTGTCCCTTTTTCTCTTGCCCAGTTTTACTATTTCTCTCTCCTTTTTACTTCTCTCTCTCTCTCTCTCTCTCTCTCTTAGCCTTTCTCTCTTTTCCTTTTTCCTCTTTCTCTATCTTTTTTTCCCTCGCCCTCTTATTATCTTTCTCTATCTCGTTATCTTTCTTGCTTAATATCATTTTCCATTTCCTTTGTCTGTCTTTCTCTTCTGTTTTCTTTTTCTCTTTTTGTCTTTTTGTACCTGTCTCCCTTTTTCTCTCCTTGTCTTTAATCTTGCCCGTTATTTTTCTTTCTCTCTCTCTCTCTCTCTCTCTCTCTCTCTCTTCCTCTTTCTCTTTTTTCTTTTATTCCTTTTTTTTCCGCCTCTCTTTACTAATTGTCTTGCTTATTTTTTACTGTAACGTGTTATTCTAAACCTGTGATGTGTCACTAGCTCCCAGAAACGATATATGTTTTATAGTTTTATGTTTTTAATAACAGCAAGTGCTTTAAAACATAAAACGCCTGATTATTATAATCGCCAATGCCAAAGAGGAAGTGTGGAGTAGTTGCTACGGTAACCCACGTCTAAAAAGTTGCATTGGTCATACGACTACATTTCAAAATAACATTTTACATTTGCAGCATTTGGCAGACGCCGCTCTTATCCAGAGCGACTTACAATATTCCTTGTTATACAACTGAGCAATTGGGGGTTAAGAGCCTTGCTCAGGGGCCCAACAGTGGTGGCTTGGTGGAGCTGGGAATCGAACCCACAACCTTTGGGTTGGTAATCCAACACCTTAACCATGAGCCACCACTTCCCCATTTTACATTTCTGCCATTCGGTAGACGCCCCCCTATCCAGAAGACATTACTTATTTTTCTAGCCCTTTGAGCTGTGAGGGTTAAGGGCCTTGCTCAGGGGTCCAGCGGTGACAGCTTGGTGGTGCTAAAAATGGAACCCACAATCTTCTGATCAGCAACCGCTGAGCTACCATTCGCTTGACTTTCGGTCAGATCTTTTTTTCAAAAGTTCGGAAAGTCTGATATTAATGACGACGTCTGAAACATCAAGGGGAGCCTTTTGGTTATGGCCAGACAATGAAGTGGAGTCGTTGCTACGGTAATTCACGACTAAACACGGTCACATGACTAAAAATAATAACATCTCTTTTTTTTCAGTCTGTACCACAATGCACGATTTGGCCAATCAGGAGCAATTTATATTCATTTAATTTTTAATTATTTAGCTAAGCATTTAAGGGCCTTACTCAGGGGCCCAGCAGCTCAGCAGTCCAACACCAGTCCAACTACTGAGCTACTACATGTTTCAGGGGAAGCGAAGCTTTAAACAGCTCATCCTGCCTTATAATGTTTACCCTCCTCCTCTTCCTCGTCTCGGAGCGCTTACAGTTCCTGATGAAACATTTCCTGGCTGAGCTTCCAGACTTCATGACCAGTTGGAAATTCGGAAAGTTTCTGTGTCAGAGGTCTAACTCAGCACACAAGATTACACTGTCCACATAGCCACCGGTTTATAAGTGTGGGTTTAAACATTTCACCTCCTGTGCTGTGCGTTGTAAGTGGGAAAAACTCTATACGTCCAAAAGTTTGTGGACACATGACCAGCACACCCCCAAGTCTGAAGCATGCAGTCGTCTAGATTGTGTTAAATTTAAAAAAATGTTCCAGCATGACAATGTTCCTTAAGGCATAGGCACAATCCCATTTCTACCCCTTAGCCCTACCCTGTCCCTTACACCTCTGTGTCATCTGTAAATGGGTAGGGCTGTCTCGATTCTCTTTTGGCTAAAGGCGTAGGGGTAAGTGGAACAGCCAGATACCCCTTCAAATGAAGAATTTTTTTAGGACCACACAAAATGGCTGCCCAGGAGATGAAGAAGATGCACAAATATGTATTTTTGGCATTATGACATAAAGTGGCATGTATTAGTGTAGTAGTTGTGTCTAATTTCTTAAAGGGAATATTTTTATCCCTATCCCTTGTCCGTCTGTTTCAAGGGCAGAGGGGAAGGGGTAGGTGTACAAAGGCACAGGGGTATAAAATAGAATTGGGTAATGGTGTGTTCTGGTTGGACCGGAAGAACTTACTCTAACTCTGACCTCTTTAAACTAAACACCTTCGGGATGAACTGGAACCCCGACTAGAACTAGACCCCAAATCTCCTCACCTCAACATTAGTGTCCGATCTCACTAAATCTATGATCTAGTGGATCTAGTGGATTAGTTACACATGGCTGGGTCTCCTTATGTTTAGCTTGTAGTGTAATGTAAGGATAATATAGTGAACAGGGTTGAATCTGGATCAAACCATTTTCCGGTAGCGGTGGGGTTCTGCTCATGTGAATTAACAGACAGTTCCAGCACCATGCTGACGTGTGTATCCTCGCATTTTCACTCCGGTTCACACCTCCAAAACCCTGGAGTCGGATTACGTCACACAGTTGACTCACATGGTGTTTGAACAGTACAGAATTTCTCACAGCTCAACAGAAGTGATGAAGAACCTGACAAAGCAGGAAGAATCCGCTCTATAAGGCACCAACTTCTTATCACCCCCCTGTTATTACCCAGTTTTAGCTGTCCAACCCTTCGCATTGAGTCTATTTTATTCTACTTTTATTTCAAAGCACATATAAATAAAATATATATCAAAACTACAGTGTGCAATTTTCGATTTACAACATAAAATGCAGCTCTTATTGCTTTGTTTCTAAAGTTTGCATGATGAAATAACGCAGTCTGTTGCTGGTCACAGCAGTTCCCCTGGATGGACAGGAGAGAAAGAGAAAGAGAGAGAGAGTGAGCGTCGCGGTCTCGTCGTCACGTGACCCCATCGTCATACTTCTTCAGACGCCCAGCTTTCCCAATCAGATCGTGCTCTTGCTCGTTTACACAGAATAGGAAATGAGCGAGAGAATAAACAACAGAAAAAGAACATCTTGAGAACTAATCCTGTTCAGATGCTCATTATGTATGCAAATTTATGGAGATGTATGCAGATTAATGAATTGTAATTAAGCATACTTGTTAATTTTCTAAACCTGTTCTAGTTTCTAAATCATTTCGTCTGCTTCACAGTTGTGTTAAATTAGCTGAAGGAAACACTTCGTCCTGCAGCTCATGACATTGTGTAGCGAAAAGACAGTGCTGAGGGTAATTACTAAAGCCCCCTTAGCTAGTGGCACAGGAAGTAGCCTAGTGAAGCTTCAGGGATCTATTATGTAAAAACATTCATTGCTAGCTTGCTGTTCATCGTCTTGATGTTAGTTAAACATGCATTGCACTAGCATTAGTGTTACACAACAATGAAAAAAGATCAGCAAATTGTCCTTGGTGATTGCAAGATCCTGGCATGGAGACCACCTAGGGGGAGTCAGCTAGGATGAAAAGCACTTTGGTTTTGCTAGGGTTAAGTTACAGCTGCCATCCACGAAGATATGTCTGCAGGCATGCCGAGATTTGAAGCTGTGGTGTCTGAGGGAGTCATCAGCATAACAATGGAAGGTGAACCCATGTGAGGAATTAATCAAATTAGTGGTTATAGAGGAAGAAAAAGAGAACATGTACTGAACCTTGTGGGACACCAATAGAGCGTCTGCGTGGAGCAGATGTTCCTCTCCATGTTACCTAATATGAACCACCTTCCAAGTAAGAAGCAAACCACTGCCATGCTGTTGCACAAACACCAAGACTCATGAGAGTGGACAGCAAGATCTTGTGGTTGTCCGTGTCAAAAGGATGAGGACAGATGACAGTCTGAACGACCTGGCGACATGCAGCTTTTTAGAGCTCATCTCTGTAGAGTGAGCAGCTCTGAAGCCAGACTGGTTGGGGTCTTGAAGGTTGTTCTGTGAAAGGAAGAGAGACAGTTGATTAATACGGTGCATTCAAATAGTTTTGTAAGAAAAGAACAAACCTTATTTTGAAGAATTCGGTACCTGACCAGAAGATAAGGAGCCAGTGATGATTAAAGAAATAAAGGGCAGAAGATCAGGAAAGAGGGTCTGGATCATTGCCGAAGGGATTGGTATCTAGGGCAGGTGGTAGGATTGCACTTGTTAAACCTCTTCTGGTGCTAAGGGTGAAAAGTGTGACAGTAAAGGACAAGACCAGCCATGAAATCTTGTGAAGTCATCAAATCTTCTGGAGCTTGCAAAGGTCTTTTGCTCAAGCTTCAAGTTTCTCCTTGTAGAACGCAGTCTTGGCTGAAGTCACATCTAAAGAGAACTTTATTGTCACTGTGGATTATATTGCTGATGTTCAGAAGTGTGTGTGTGTGTGTGTGTGTGTGTGTTTGTTTGTTTGTTTGTGTGTGGTTCAGATAGACTGCTCTTAGGTCCCAAGTCCACATGTGGACAGCTGAGGTTATGTGTGTGTGTGTGTGTGTGTGTGTGTGTAGGGGCGTTGGAGCTTGTCCTCTCACCTGTTACACTTTTTACACTGCCAGGTTGCTAAAATTAGAGTCCCATCTGGGCAAATGGAGCCACACACCCAAACACACACACACACACACACACACACGCATACATGCACACACACACATACATACAGATATATACACATGTATATACATAGATAATAGTAAAAACACACATACATACTCACACAAACACTCTGCTTATGTCACACACACACACACTGTCGTCTACAGTGTGTACAGTTTTTGTCAGGATTTTTATTCTGTAATGTTGTGTTTTTGAGGTCTGTTATGTAATCAGTGGTTTCACTCACACACACACACACACTGAAGCAACTAATGTATGTTATAGTGTTAATGTCTGATGTCTTACAATTCTTCGTGTGTGTGTGTGTGTGTGCGCGAACTTACACTTGTCAGGGTGTGCCCGTGTGGTCATTCATTTGTCTTTATCGTGTGTTTGTGATGTATTCGAATTGTGTATTTTATTTGCCGTTGAAGACACAAATGGCTATTACTACATATGTCTAACAGACACACACACACACACACACACACATCATGCAGTTCGTGTTTGAAGAAAACAGGCGTCCGGTTGCCATCTGCACCATCACATAGCCCACATGCCTAAGGCCTTACTGACCCAGATTTTACACACACACACACACACACACACACACACACACACACACACACTGCTGTAGTTTGTAAATTAACTCCTGATAAAGTTATGTTGATGCTGAACATTTCAGTGAATGTTTTTTTGACGTTTTACATGTGTAAACTAAAGTTTTTTATGTTTATAGTTATATTTTTACACAAAATCTTTTTCCGATCCATAAATCAGGTTTTACGTTTTTTTCCTTAAACTCAAACATGATAAAGAGAAAAAAACTTTTAATGAATGTTTATTTTTATATTTGTGTAAAAAATCAAATAAAATTAATTTAATAAATATTGCATGTATAAATATTCCTTTCATCCCTCCTTCCTTCCTTTCTTTCTTTTTTCTTTCCTTCTTTCCGAACCTACTTCATTCCTTCCTTCCAGACTTCCTTCCGGGAACCAGTCATAATTACCATTTGTAATTTTCCTTTTCTCCTGTTGGAACCTCAACGTTTGATTTTACTTACTTAAAATAAAAAGATTTTAAAAATGTCAGCAAAATTAGTGTGTTGACATTTCTTTTATTTTTATTTAGTCGTGAAATTCTACAACATGTCAGACTTCTACAGAGATTCTACAAATCTTTCAAGCGCTTAGTTAACTTATAAAAGCATTAATTGTGGACATTAGATGTGACTTTGTTGGAGTCACTGCGTTCTCGCTGCAGGACCTCGGCGCCGCGTTGAAGCGTTCAGCGTGTGGACACGTGGAGATTCCTTACAGTGTCTGTGTCTGAGCCGCACTGCCTTTTATGGCTGCTGTTCATCTCCGAACTGCGGTTATTTTTACCCTCTGGTGGGCTGAAACCTGACCACACCCCCTGTGTGTGTGCGTGTGTGTGTGTGTGTTTGTGTTTTTGAGAACACCTGACTCGGGCACAAGTGTGCACATGCCTGTATTCAGCATTGTGTCGCAAAACACACACACACACACACACACACACACATACCTGAAGCCTTTTCCAGGGTAATTATACGGTCATAATTGTAATTATTTTCAAAAATGTAAAAACTTCAGTCTGTAATTATAACAGGGGAAAAAAGTAAGACTTGTCAATCTGATTTTAAAAATCTTATCGTGATATTCGATAAATGTGTGTAAAAATTATGTTTGTATACCGTTAAAGTTTAAAACAAACTAATCAAATTACGTTTACGAGTTACAGTAAAATTAATTCCAAAAAATACTTTCATGATAATTTGATTAATTTGATATTTAAAAAAATTACTGATTCATTAATACAATAAAGTTCAAATAAAATTTCCTGTCGAATCTGTTGAGTTATTATGTCGAGTCTTAAACAAATAACAACAATGAAATAAAGAAAAAAACCCCCGATAATAATAAAAACAAAAAAAAGACATTTTAATTGTTAAAATTGTAAAACTTTTTTTTTATTTTATTTAAAAAATCTTTCTGCAAAAACTTTTGTTATTTTTATTGTCGTGAATGTTTATTTTTTGAAATGTGGTTTATAACATCTTTTTTTTTTTCATTAAAATATTATATATGTTTTAATTTATTTTTAAAAATTAAAGTAGTTTTGACTTCCTAAGATTATTTTTCCTTCATGTTTTTGAGAAACAATTAAAAAAAACCAAAACAGCACTGATTTGTTACTATAATTATTTCTATGTCAAAACACGTTTTTTAGTTAACCAAAAAAACCACTTTTACATTTGACATTTTTTTACACTTTTAAATATTAATTCTAGACTAAAATCTTTGTTTCTGTTAACCTAGAAATATAACTTAAAAATATATATCCAAAAATTCCATCGGAATCCCACAAAAATCGACTCTGGGAACAATTATGTTTTAGAATATTTTATTTATTTGTAGACGTATCAGTCAGAAAGTTTGTGCTGTTAAAGTTAACAAATCAACAACAGTATGGCGTGACCCATTGTTACAATCAGTTTTCATTTATTGGGAAAGAATCTTCTGTAGTTACGTTTGATGTTTTTACAGAGAAAGTGAAGGTCTGACTTTAAGGATGAAAAGAAATGGTGTAATGGGTTCAAAGTCAGTAACTTTAATTTTTAACAGAATGATTTCTGCATATTTTGGCATTCTGCGCTCACTCTATTCCTTCATTTTCCTTCCTTTGGTAAATAGATTAAAATGGCGTCCTGTGCTGTTACTCAGGGTACGATGTCATGAGCTCTGAAACATTTCTGTGGTATCAGATCATCACCAGACCTCCGTTTTGTCTTTGTAAGCCACAACATGTCCCGATGATCAGATAATCTGTTTTAACATGTTCTAAACTCTTCTGTCTCTGCTTTTGTTTCTCTCTTTCTTTCTCTTTCTCTCGTTCTCTCACTTGGCTGACGTTTTATTTTTTCCAGTACCACACCCAATCTTGTATCTCACAAGGAACTACAAAAGCACTCATCAACTCCATCAAACCTTCTTTCTCTGTCTCTTTCTCTCTGTCTCTCCTCGACTCTTTCACTATTCATCATAAAAGCCAGGAACAGTACCGACAGATGATATATAAGGACTTTGTCTGTGTCAGTACTAACGGTCAGTATCAGTGGGAGCCGCCACTATCAGTAACAGTACTAACAATATGTATCAGTATCAGTACTCACAGCTTGTGTCAGTACTAACAGGCTGCTTCAGTACTAAGTCAGTATCAGAACTAACAAGCTGTGTCAGTACTAAGTCAGTATCAGAACTAACAAGCTGTGTCAGTACTAAGTCAGTATCAGAACTGACAGGCTGTGTCAGTACTAAGTCAGTATCAGAACTGACAGGCTGTGTCAGTACTAAGTCAGTTCAGTGACAGGCTCAGTAAGTCAGTATCAGAACTGACAGGCTGTGTCAGTACTAAGTCAGTATCAGAACTGACAGGCTGTGTCAGTACTAAGTCAGTATCAGAACTAACAGGCTGTGTCAGTACTAAGTCAGTATCAGAACTAACAATTATTGTCAGTACAATGATGATGTGTTTTTGTGTCAGTGCAGTTACTATTAATAGTCAGGGTTTGTGTTAGTACTAACAAGCTGTTTTAGTCAGTATCAGAACTAACAGAAGTTCTAGTAGTATCAGTACTGACAGGGTGTTTCGGTACTAACAGTCACTAGCAGTATTAAGTGAGTATCAGTAGAGTCACTGTCAGTACTCGAGTTTTTGTTAATACAGGCTGTGTCAGTACAAAGTTTGTATGAGTACTAACAGGCTGTGTCAGTAATAAGTTTCAGTATCAGTACTAACAGTCTGGGCCATTACAGTATCAGTATTAGTACTTACAGACAGTGTCCGTACTAAAAGGCAGTAGCAGTACTGCCAGAATCAGTAGTTTCCCCTGAAATCAATAATCAGTGCAGTTGTGCAGTTAGTGCTGCAGCTCAGTCCTCTGGAGTGCTGGGTCAGCAATTCATATTAAAACACACACACACACACACACACACACACACACACACACACACACACACACACACACACACAGACACACACACACTGCAGTGGTGTAAAATCAGCACTATAATGTGTGTTTATTGGATGTTCTGGATACATCAATGAGTAATTTATTGGTAAATACTGAGCAGCTGAAGATGTTTGTTTACTGTTCGAGCGTCACAGCTCATCCTCTTCCCTCTGTTTCAGCATGGAGGAGGCAAGTCACTCCCTTCATTTACATTCTAATTCATTCTACTGACAAGCCTGTGTGTGTGTGTGTGTGTGTGTGTGTGTGTGTGTGTGTGTGTGTGTGTGAAGCAGATGGAGCTCTGCAGTGGCAGTTTATCTTCACAGTGAAAGACCGCATGCCTGCTGTTGACACTTAAACAGCGCAGAGACAGAGAGACAGAGAGACAGAAAGAAAACAAAATCAAAACAATCAAAAAGAAAGAAAAATAAAAAGAATAAAAGACCGAAGGAAGGAAAGAAAGAAAGGAAATGGGAGGAAGAAAAAAAGAAGGGGAAAGGAAGGAAGAAAAAAAGGAAAGAAAAAAGAAAGAAAGATAGCAGATATAACAATGGTGTCAAAAAAGGGCAGGAAAGCGAGTGATCTATTTTTTTTCGCTCATTCTCTCTTTTTTTTCTTTCTCTCTTTTATTTTTTAAATGGATAGAAAAGCAGAATAAATAAAGAAGAAACACATTTTGAAAATTCAGAGTCTGGAATCATCTCCTCCAGTCCTGTGGCGGTGGTGCTGTGACTCTCTGTCGTTGGGGGGAGTTCTCTTGCAGACGCTGTCACATCTGAAAATAACACACACACACACACTGCAGAATCAGAAAAGAAAGCCGCCGCCTCACATGTTCTAAATCGAAACAGGAAGTTTTTGTACCATGACTTCTGCAGGGACAAAGGTTAAGTGGGCGTATCTGTTTTTTGGGAGCGTGTTGTAAACACTTCCTCAGTGGAAGATTAAACTATGAGCAATAAAATATATAAAACCTACAAAATCCCTGCATTATATAGTCATCTTTATTGCGAGTAGAGTCATTTTTACAGTTGGTAGAACTGGAGATTGTCCGATAATCGCTTGTACCGATATTTTCCCTGATTTTCTACTGATTTTTAAATTTCTTTTGTAAATAAAGCATTTATTTTTTAGACTCCTGTATTTATACTGCTGTTGTTATAAGAGTTGTTTAGTTAGGTTTGCTGTCTGATGTTCTACGCGTGGGATAGCGACGACTCGCCGTTACAGCTAATATTTATGTGGTAAATTAATGCAATGCCAGGAAAATTTCTATTTAGGAATGTTTGGCTTTATGATGAAAAGGGGACGGCTAGAGAAAGATCAGGATCTGTGAAATGCAAAAAACGAATGAAACATTAAGTCATAAATATTTACCTCAAAGTCATGAAATTTTATTGGTTAAATGTGTACGAACCCTGTTCTATTTTATTAAATAAAAAAAATATATAATAATAATTATCGGTTCTGCATATTGGTTATCGTTCGCATGAACACGCAAATAATCGGTACTAAACGATTAATATCGGTCAGTAATAATTCTACTAAGCAGAAACAGGCATGATTAATCAAAGATCGATAAATTGATCGTGAAGAATTTTTTCAGTCATGAGTAACTTAATCGATTGATGGGTTTTATCAATGTTCTAAAAGTGAATAAACTCGATTTCTCAGATAGAGAGCGGAGTGCAAAGAACTGAGTGTATTTCAGTAATCATTCGGAAACTAGAAATGAATAGTAAGGAAATTTAATCGAATAGTCATGGCTAGTCCATCTATCCAACCCTTAAAGAAACCTTGGCTAGAAGTTAAAGATCTAACACATTTTCATATGTATACATTAGCTCATACACTCTGTCTGTAACTTGTTTTTCTAATCTGGTTCTGGTTTTTAACACAAGTATACAAATATGTTTTCAGCTGAGCTGTTCGCTAACACATGGTGGATTCCTGAGGCAAATGGGAAAAGGTTTTTCGTCATAATGTGTTTGAAGTAAAGCTCACAAATTGCTCACTGCTGGATGCTAATGATGTGCTAACAGGCTGGGAGTGAAGCTGAAAGTAAGAGCTTAAAGGCAAGAAGTTCCAGCATGTGGTATCATATCGTAGCTAGTACTGATTACCGGAGATGGAGGAGGTTTATGCTGTGTTCACACCAAACGCAAAGCAAATATCCGAACGTTTTCACGTTACTCTCGCCTACAGACGGCTACAGTAATGTTCTTTTCTATTTTCTGATACAACACACATTTCAATAAACTCTTTTGGCTCGCGTAACAAGTTGAAGTGTTTTCTGACTTGCCCAAAAGACGCGATTAAGTTAACATTGCGCGGTCGCGGCCAACATGTTGCACATTTCGAAGCGATTGCGTCGCCTGACCCAAACTCGCCTCTATTCGCTTCTTTGCGTTGACGTTATAGGTTTTATTCTAGGAATGTTCTTGCGTCACTAATCTGGTTTTAAAACCTTTCTGTCTCTCACAGACTTGCCCCAGCGCCCGGAGAAACAAAATGATGAGCCACTTAAAGCCGATGACACCACCGCCACCGATTCCTCACTTATCACTGACCCGCCCTCCAAAACAGAAACCTACGGCAAACCTGGCAGCAGACCCAGCACGCCTGCGAACAACGCCGCCCCTCAGAACAAAAAAGGTACTGCACCGTTTTCAAAAATGAGCATGCTGAATCATCTGTTAGTCAGATCTCTGATGAACCATCGCTGAGAAATACAGTATAAATCCGATTCCAAGCACAAATTCCATTCTCGATGGTGCTACAAGGTGAGTGGGCGGTGCTTGCTCTCTGCCTCCTGTCAATTAGAGCACTACTAGCCAATGTGGGTGTCGGTAATATTTTGTATGCGGAAAAGGGTGAACAGTTTAAAATCTTGCAGAAGAACCGCTTCATGTTCTTGAGAGAAGCATGTGGTGTCTGTTTTACCCTGGTTGGCTGGCAAGAAATTGGACAAGATTAAAATTAGGAAAAATTGGAAGAGGTAGTTTAGTGGTCAAGGTGGTGGCCCTGGTCGGTGGGCAAGACCAATACCAGAAGATCATGGGTTCAAATCTCAGCACCATCAAGGTGCCTTTGCTGGGCCCCTGAGCAAGGCCCCTCAACACCTAATGAGATAAATGTTAGTTACTTAAGATAAAAGCATCTACAATGTAAATGTTAAAATGTTTTGGATCATTAAATTAGATGAGATTAGATAGTTAACAGATTTCAGTGTGTATTTATCTCTGCTGGTTCGTTGGCCCTCATTTCTACAGCTCTGTATTATTGATCTGTTTAGTTTATTTGAGAGAACAGCAACCATTAAAACACAGAATGTTTGATTCAGAATTGATCAGTTGCGGCTGGTGCTGAAAAAACTTGGGGTTGCAAAAAAACTGAAAAATTGAACTGTTAGTAATGCAGAACTGATGGATTATTTCAATTTCAACTCAATTTAATTTGTTTTGCGCTTTAAACAATAGACATTGTCTCAAATCAGCTCAACACAGAATGCAGTAACAAGTGTAAGTTTGTTCCTAATGAACACACCGGTGGCGACTGTGGCAAAGGTAAAACTCCCTGAGATGAAGTGGGAAGAAACCTTGAGAGGAACCAGACTCAATAGGGAACCCGTCCTCATCTGATTGACACGGAATATCTGTTAATTAGAGTTTATAGTAATGTAATCAAATGTATTGTAAACTGTAGCTTTGGGTCGGTGGAGCGCAGTGAGTCCCAGTCCATCCTAAAAGCTCCTCGAATTTAAGGAAAGGGGCAGGAAACTGGTCACCGGTACCCTAGGGGCAAATTAAACCTGCCAGAAGTGTATTGTTGTGTAAAAGTAGTGTAAAAAGGACATATTGTGCACTTGGGACTCTAGCAGGACTGAAGACTGATGGTGCCGATGTAACATTACTGCTAGCTAAAGTATTGAAAATGTTGAAGTCGACTGTTAAAGAATATACAAAAAGTAGCATGAATCAGTGACGTGTTCAACGTGAGATTTTTATCAGTAATTAAGTCAAATGTCAAATTATTTAGCCATTTAAATGAATTGGATTTAGAGATGAAAAAACAATAAAAGGCATGACTTCATATTTCCATGGTCCAATCACATGAGGCCAAAAAGATATAAACAATATTGATTCGCCAATGACAAAAGTGGGAGAGTACAGGACGCACCCTTAAATCACATGCAAAAGTTTAAGGACCTACATACACACGTCTTCTTCTTCTCCTTTCGGCTGTGACCTTTAGGGGTCGCCACAGCAAATCATCTGTCTCCACCTAACCCTATTCTCTACATCCTCTCCACTCACACACACTAACTTCATGTCCTCGTTTATCACATCCATATACCTCCTTTTTGGTCTTCCTCTTTGCCTTCTGCCTGGTAGCTTCATTTCTAACATCCTCCTACCAATATATTCACTATCCCTCCTCTGGACATGTCCAAACCACCTTAACCTGTGCTTCCATGACTTTCTCCCCAAAACATCTAACATGAGCCGTCCCCCTGATGAACTAATTCCTAATCTTGTCCAACCTCGTCACTCTTAAAGAAAACCTCAACATCTTCAGCTCTGCTACATCCAGCTCTGCCACCTGTCTCTTCCTCAGCGCCACTGTCTCCAAACCCTACATCATAGCTGGTCCCACCACTGTCTCTAAACCATGCATCATTGCTGGTCTCACCACTGCCTTGTACACCTCCCCCTTGACCTACATACACACTCAGTATAACTAAATTGTTTTATTTTGGTATTAATTTAAATAGTAAGTAGATTTCTTCTATGGGGCGCCACCCCAGCGCCCCCTATTGCCTCGTATTTACTTGAAAACAGAGATGGCGTTTCCTGAGGGTACAAATTAAACGAGTGGAACTCTGTTTGGATTAGGCCCTGGTGTGTTTTTCTGCAGCACTGATACGCTCCGACTCTGTTCCACATCGTTCAGCTTAATGACAGCAGTAGAAATACAGAGGAACTGTAGCACTATTACAGCTCAGCAGACTCATGAAGGGTGGATGATTGTTTATTTCCATCGTTCTTTGCGCATGCCATCTTGACTCTTTATGAATCTTTTCTTGGTTTTGTTTTGTATCGACCAGATGGTTGTAGCACCAAGTCTTCGTTTGTGTACAGCAGTAAAGCAGAACGCAACAGCTGCAGTTTGTTAGTCTGACAGTCCCAAGTGTGTTAGTGAAAAGTTTCCATGGCAACAGACTGTCCCGTATTAGATTTGCACTGTAAATCTTACATAACCCGCATTTGATAGCACAGAGGAACACATTCGGGTGTGAACAAGCACACACACATACACACACAGGTATAAAGCTAGAAATAGGTACGAAAGTAAACGCTGGTGAGAGATTAGCACAAGTGTGTGAAAGTATTCATTTACAAGAATTGAACAGGTAAAGAAAGTAGGCACATGCGAAAGTATGTACAAGTTGAAGAGTAGACACGTGAGAAAGTAGACATGTGAGAATGCAGACACAAGAGAAAGTAGTCACAGGTGAGAAAGCAGAATGTAAGAGAGTAGACACAGGTGAGAAAGTAGACATGAGAAAGTAGACATGAGAAAGTAGCCATAGGTTAGAAGGTAGACGTGAGAAAGTAGCCATAGGTTAGAAGGTAGACGTGTGAGAAAGTAGTCACAGATGAAAAAGTAGACGCAAGTATGAAATAAACATGTTTAGAAAGTAGACATGTAAAAGAGAAGATATGTGAGAAAGAAGACACAGGTGAGAAAGTATACGTGAGAAATCGGACACAAATGAGAAATAAAATGTGAGAAAGCAGACACAAGCGAGAAGTTAGACATACGAATAAGCGGACACAAATAAGAAATTAGACGTGAGAAAGTAGACATAAGAATATAGACATGCGAAAAAGTAGACTCAAGTAAAATGTAAGAGAGTAGACACCTGAGAAAGCAACAAATGTGAGAGATTAGACACACAGATGAGAATTTAGTCATGGGTGAGAGAGTAGACACACTTGTGAAAGTCCACAGCTGGGAAGGAAGACACCCAAGTGAGATATTTAAATACGTTCTCATTTCTTACCTTTCTCACGTGTCTACCTTTCCCCTGTCTACTGTCCATGGGTAAAAGTGCTACACAGATTAATTGAATTGAACTGAACTATGACCAAACCTGTTAATGTTGTTATTATTATTATTTACAGTATGTGCTGTTGTGTATAGTTATATTTATTTCTATTTTTTGGGTGTAAACAGATGGGATGAGCTCAGTGCAGAAACAGAAGCTGGCCAAACAGAGGAGAGAGGAGCGAGCCAAATACCTGGGTAAGACCTCAGACTGAGGATATAATTATATTCAAAAAAGATCGACTGATAATCAGTTTTGACGATATTATTCCTGATATTTTTTTTTTTAAATATCTGATATCGATATTGTAATATCGGATCCACCGATATATATGGTACCATTTTGTGGCGTTTACAGGTAACTCAATTTGCTTAAACTGATTTACTTTTGGTACTTTTGCTCATGTCAAAAACAGAAGTAAAACGATAAATAAATATCGGTTGTGCATATCAGTTATTGCTCACATAAACATGCAATCTACTGGTATAAGTTCTAAGTTATCAATATCGCTCTATCTCTAAAATTCACACCATCAGATCTGTAGAACATCTGCCAAGGTTCAAATGGACCTGGATAAAGACATTTTGTATCACTGCCATTTATTGATATTTATATGAAATATACTGGGTTTTTAAGGAAATGCATTTCCACGCAAAATACATATAAGATAAATCAGTCTTTGTGATAAAAGATTGACACTTGATAGCTTGTTTTTGTTGTTTTTTTAATGCTTCAGAACAGAGAACCCAGGAGCAAGGTAAGATACGTAACATAACGTGACGTGTCGGCGGCGGTTTCAACGACCAAACATCAATCATTTCATCATAGTAATTTAAATCCAATCTCCTTATTTTTTAAACTAAAACATCATTTTTTATAAGGGTTTGCATGGTGTACCAACTTCTGCAAGTGGTAGAGGCAGTGGTAGTAAGGTTTGACCAATATTTAAGGGAAGGAGTCTCCAGTGTCGATTTTTAATATTTTTCTATTTATTATAATTTTTTCACTTCTGCTGCTCCTGAGTTTAATTTTGTCCTGCTAGCCATTCTCATTTTACAGAATTTGGCAGATGTCCTTATTAACTGAGCAACTGGGGTTTAGGGGCCTTGCTCAGGGGCCCAGCAGTGGCAACTTGGTGGTGCTGGGAATCGAACCCTGATCTTTCAATTAGCAACACCTTAACCACTGCGCTACCACTTCCCCGCTTAGGTTAATAATCATCATGATAGCTGTGAAGCAGGCTAGCTAAACACCAAGCTAGTTAGAACACTGGCTGGTGTGGTAAATAAAACTAATCTGTCTGACTAGCTCAGTAAACCTAAAACAAATCAGAAATAAACAAATACACACCGTATAAATATAGAGAAATCAGGGTTTTTTGGGGGGTTTTTTTTGCAAGCAGACAACATGACCTCATTCGACTCCCTAACTGAACACCAAGATACCTTTAGATGGAAGTTCTGAGGAAGTAGATTGAACCAATCGAGAACGAATTACAGATTAAAAATATATTTCCTGTTTTGTCTATGTCTTTATCACACTATCACGCTGCAAGTGGCCATATTTATGACCTGTACGCGGTTACACACTCAGAATAGGAAGTCCACTGGGACGCAGGATAGTCACACAGAGTAAAGCACGGTTAAATAATATGTTTGAGTGAACTGAACTTCCTGTAAATCAAAGCCATTCCTTAGGGAGGTTTGCATTCCTTCGTCCCATCTGGCTTGACCTCAGTGTGTGTGTGTGTGTTGTCATGATTAGTGCACTGGAAAACAGGAAATACCGCTATCATGTATCAATTTTTTTTTCTTTAAGTAGAAACCAAGTAGCAAGCTGCACAGCATGCTGGGAAATGTAAATAAGGAACCCTGATTGCTTTTTAATTGTTATTTGATCAGGAAGTGAAAGCGGGACTGCGACAGCCGTCAGGTTTTATTTTCTCTCATTTGCAGACGTCTCAGTTGAAGGCATGCTGAGCTCAGAGCGCTCTGTGTGATGGTAATCCAGAATGACGATGTTAGTAGAAAGCAATTATCTGACAGTAACGAACCATAAAACTATTAATTAATATATCGTACTGCAAAGCCACAAATCCAAACAATCATCTTAGATCAATGCTACGGTGGTCCGGTTGTTCTTCAGTTTCCCGCTTTTTCCTACCTAGAATCACTTCCTGTTTACTGGTTGACTCCTGATTTTTATCTTATCCTGTCGTGTAAACGCTGAATGTCTCATTTACCGTCTATTAAAACATTATTAGGACCAATAAGGCCGTTAAGGAAGTAGCAGAGATCGTTAGAACCTCTAATACCGTTAGCTTGTTTTGCTAACTTGCCATCAATTTCAAACTGTAAAATGAGAGCTTTCTTTGTTTCTTTCTCCTCCACAGCGATGAAAAAGGCTCAGTGGCTGGAGAAGGAGGAGAAAGCTCGGCGTCTGAGAGAAAGTCAGCTGGAGGAGAGGAGGAGGCGGCTGGAGGAGCAGAGACTCCGGACCGAGAAACGTAGAGCGCTGCTGGAGGAGAAACAGAGACAGAAACTGGAGAAGAACAAGGTTCAGTCTCTTCTTCCTCATGTTCTGTTATTAGTTTTATCAGGGATTTAAATAGAAAAAAGTCTTTTTTATTAATAGCCCATTTTTTGTACTCAGTCCTACCTGTGTGTGTGTGTGTGTGTGTGTGTGTGTGTGTGTGTAGTCATTTAATGTTTTTAAGTGTTTTTATTCAGTAGTCTGCCTTTTTACTTTCCACTGGTTTTTCTGTTTATTATTTAGTGCTTCACTTATTATAAATTTTTTTCATCTGTTTACCATGAATTCCTTTTTTTTTTTTTAATTTGTGTATTTATTCATCTGGGTTTTTTTTTTATTTAGTTAGTTTCGGTTTTCTTTTTAGTCTATTCTTTTTTTAACTCTTACCCTCTAGCTCTGGTATTTTATTACATTTTTTAAATTAATAATCGGATGAAAAGTAATAATCATTTATCGATTAATTTCTACTTTTCAACCAAAAAAGTGAGAAAGGTTTTTTTTAAAACACCTAAATTTTTATTTAGCTCTAGTTTTATTTAGTTTAGGATTTTGCGACTCTTTTTGTGGCTGTTGCAGGTTTGAATTACTGACTTTAGATCAGTAATACATGCTGCAATATTTTTAGATGTTTTGTTGCAATTGAATCGTGGGGTTAAGTCTAAATCTCAGCAACACAACGCATGCTGTGCAAAACAGTTTAGCTTCGCTTTGGTGCTTATCGGAGAAATGCATTATACGTCCTCTCACGCTGATTTTTGTCGGTAAATAGGAGAAATTAGCATATTAAGACATCGTCAAAACAAAAAACAAGGAAGTGCTTTCTGTGACAGTTTTGTTTTGGGGTGGGGCTTCACAGCAATTGGTCAAATTTGCAAAAAAAAAGTTACTGATTGGATAAAGTTAAACGGTGGTGCAGAATGCACAGGGATTGGAGGAATTTGCATTAGTAGTTTGCTTTTGGAAATCATAAAATCCTGGAGGGACTGAACTTCTGAACTCGAGCTTTATTTTTTGTTTTTTGCTTTTTAGAGTGAATGTTTTACACATTCAGACACACACACAGATCTTTATGTTTCACTTCCTCTCTGGGCAATCGAACTACATTCACTTTCCCCCAGTCTAGGAGGTTGATTAAAACCACCAATTAATTAAATTAATCAATGATCAGGAAAATTCTTAACGCTCAATTAACAATCATCGATTAATCGCGCCCGTCACTAGTCGACACTGGAAGTCGAATCCAACCCTAGGGCTATTAGGAGTCAAGGAATCGACTCTTTTGGAGTCGACTCTCCATCACAACTGCTAGGATTATTGAATTCTTATTCCAGACACAGATATGAAGCAACTCTTCCTGTTTACAGACATGTGACTGTTGGAAAGCCAGAAATATTTTGTTATTATTTATGATTGAGTAAGCTGACTGGACAGATGGTGTGTGTGTGTGTTTGTACAGGAGAGATACGAGTCTGCTATCAAGCGGTCTACTAAAAAGACTTGGGCTGAGATCAGACAGCAGCGATGGTCCTGGGCTGGAGGACTGAACCAGACGTCTCGTAGAGAGAGTGAGTGCCTACAGTATGAATGATCACAGTAGGGGGAGGAGATAAAGGATTAGCATATATTTACACACAATCACACACGCACACACATACACACACGCACACAGGGTTCCATCAAATATCATCATATTTGCCAACCAATCAAATAACTAAGACCAATCAGCTTGATGGCATGAATTATTTCTCTGGACACTTTCTTTCTTCAAAAATCCTGTTGTGTGAAATTCCTCAAAAACAAACATCTGGATGAGCCACATGTCTGAATGAAGAACAGTTAGCTTTTATTGTTTATTTGTTTTGTTTGGTTTGTCGTTCGTGTTGCTGTATGCTGACATATTGCAGAGTTGTCAATTTATTGATCAGACCCGAAAAGGTATATAAAAGGACATCTTTAAACGTTTTTACTTCTGAGCGAACATCTGTTGCCCCGCAGTTGAGCTCTGGTTCGATGAGCTGCTTTTAGTGGAATAATTGACATAAAGGCATGTGATTGGATAAACCTTGACATAACAGTTATCAGGTCTGAGATGCTACTAGGTGTGCAAGAGTGTTGTCTAACCCCTTAAATTCTCTGATAAAGATTGCAAGGGCATTGAAATAGCACCATGGAGCGGCGTGGTACAGTTCTAGAAATAATTCTGTTGCATGTTGCAAAGTTTTTCAATGTTTTGCAGCAATAAAATTGTGGGATTAGGTGAAAATTGCAGCAGAAAATTGCATGCTGTGTAAAACAGCTTACCTCCGCTTTCATGAAGAACATTGCGCTGTCTTTTCCAGTAATTTTTGATGGTAAATGGAAAAATAAGAAACAAGGAAGTGTGTTTGGTGACGTACTGGTCACGCTTTGTGTGGAGCATCACAATGATTGTCATTTGACATTTTTGTCAAATTTGCCGGAAAGTCGCTGTAATTGGATAAAATTGCACAATCACGCAGAATGATTGTGCATTTTTTTTACTATTTGGCTATCGTGACAGAGGAAAATACAACAAAAGAAGTAGAGATAATCAACATTTACCAAACACCTTTGCGAAATTATTTAAAGAAAACTTAGTATGACTAAAAAACCCTGTGCTAACTTAATAAACCCCAGATATTAGTGTTACTAATAGCTAAATCTAAAGTTTTAAGCATTATTTAGTCATACTGTGAACTATAAGGGCAAATGGAACAAAGTAAATATAGAACAAATATGTAAACTAACATTTACCTCAGATATGTTGGTAAAAAGACTGGCTAAGCAACCATATGCTAGCTGTATGTTCCTCTGTTTTAGCTATAATTAATCTTTGTGTGAACTATAGCTAACATTACCTCAGCTATTAACTATATTTACTTGTATATTACACAAATATGTGGGAAAGATTAACTCTTGCCTCAGATATGTTGATTTGTGTTTAGCAAAAAGGTCGACTGTGTCTAACCAATCGCAAAAAATACTTAAGAACTACATCAACTACATTTATTTATACGTTAAACTAAAGTTGGCCAATAGACAGTAAAAATAAAAACATGTCTTCAAATTAAATCTTAAACATTTACCTCAGCTATATGAGCTATTTTGTACAGAAAGACTGAGTATGACTAAAGAACCATTTGTAGCTATTTGTAACTCTGTTTGAAGCTATAATTAGTCCTAGTGTTGCTTAAGGCCATCTTTACCGTAGCTTCTAATTTAATATTTACTTGTGTAAGCTATATTAAACAAATATGTGGAAAAACATCAACCAATAATTTACCTCAGATATGTTGATGTCTATAAAAAAAGTTTTAATTGTGTACTAATGCAATACACTTCAAAGATTAACTATATTTATTCAAAAACTGGACCAAATTTGGCCAATACACAATAAAAAATAGTACAAGTATGTATAACCCTTCGACATTTACCTCAGAAGGATTAATATGACTAAACAACCATGTGCCAGCCAAATTTACCTCTGTTTTAGCTATAATTAAACCTAGGGTTAGCTAATTTTACCTCGGCTATTTTCTATACTGTATAGTGAGATTAAAAAAATATTTGATTACAGTAATTACCAGTGTATAATTTTAATGGTAGGTTTATTTAAAGAAAGAGACAGAAAGGACTCCTAATCTCAGCTCGACCTGTATTAAAGACACCTGTCGACAGAAGCAACCAATCGATCATATTACAAACTCTCCACCATGGACAAGACCAAAGAACTGTCTGAGGATGTCAGGGACAAGATTGTAGACCTACACGATGGAATGGGCTAAAAGACCACCGCCAAGTGAGAGGATGACAACAGTTGTGATTATTCGCTAATGGAAAAAACACAAAATAACCGTCAAACTCCCTCGGTATGGGGCTTCATGCAAGAATTTCAATAATGGAATGAGAAATAAGACCAGAATTACACGGGAGAATTTTGTCAATGATCTCAAAGCCATAGAAACCAAGAAAACGATTGGTCACACACTACCGTACTGGATGGGTATTCCAGCATGACAATGACCCAAAACACACAGCCAAGGCAACAAAGGGGTTGCTTACGTTAAGGTCCTGAAGTGGCCTAGTTAGTCTCCAGACTTTAATCCCATGGAAAATCTGTGGAGGCAGCTGAAGGTTCGAGTTGCCAAATGTCAGCCTTGAAACCTTAAAAGATCTTGGAAAAGATCTGCAAAGAGGAATGGGACAAAATCCCTCCTGAGATTTGTGCAAACCTGGTGGCCAACTACCAGAAACATTTGAACTCTGTGATTGCCATCAAGTCATGTTTTGCGAAGGGATCAAAACTTATTTTACTTATTAACATGCAAACCATTTTATAAATATCTTCTTCTGGATGTTTTTGTTTTTTTAGACTGAAGATTTCTTTGTCAGTTCGCAAACGTACAAAATCAGCAGGGGATCGATTTCTTTTCCTCACTGCAGTCAAAGTGTTAACTATAGTTATCTAATAGACAGTAAGAGATTAACAAAAATATTGAAAAGATCAATTTTTTTACCTCAGGAATATCTTAAAAAAGGTTTATGCATCTAACTAACCATGTGCTAGCGAAATGTACTTCTGTCATTAGCTGCATTTAGCTACTATGACAGTGAAAATGAAACATTAATTGTCAGGAATATCAGCGCGTAATTTAGTTCATGTTGAAAAATGTCGAAGAGGATAATTATGTAAATAAGCTAGCTAACTAGATTTAACTCAGTTAATCAGAAAAGTGTGTTGGTAATGTTGAATATCTCTGTAAATAAAGTGGCCATGTGATCGTTCATGTACAGAGGAATACCTGGTACACTTTTGAGTCAGAAGTGGTAGTGTTTCAGGAAGTATTGAGACTGTGAGTCAGCTTCCAGGACATCCTGATGGCTTAGCTCCAACACCGGATCAGTTTCCTTCCACCATTATGAATGTCTGGGTTCCTCTGTGAACGTGAGTGTATGTGTTTGTGGTGTGTGTGTTGCGTTCTCTCCGGTGCAGGCAGATGCTCATCTTCCACCGTAAACCTGCCTCGACAAACAGAGCCTGTTATTAGCAACAGGCTGTCCAAGTCAGCAGCGACGCTGTGGAACTCGCCCAAACGAAGTAAGCTCGAGCGGCGTACGTGTAAACCCCCCCCCCGACTCCATCTTTATTTAAATACCATTTTTCTGTTGTCTCTGGTGCCCTTCTTTCCTGCCTGCCTGCCTGCCTGTTTGTGTTTCTCACAATCAATCCCCCTCCCCGTGTTGCATTGTGGGTAATTTTGAGTTCCTCATCAGTCTACGCATCTCTAATCTCATGACTTGTGGTGGTGATGGTTCAGCAGTGATATGGCTGTTTCTGGTGGTTGTGGTGCTGGTGCTTTTCATTGTTGTTTTTACTTTCATGAGTCACTTCCTTTTCCATCGTCGTGTTTGTTTTGGATCGTCCCCTCTCCCGCTGTCTCTGGTGTGCAGTATGTCTCTGGTGTGTATGGAATGTGACTGGGACCGAATTATAAATATCAAACAGGATTTAACAGATTAACGATGTAATGGGATGTCACTAAGGATTAATAACCTTACTAAAAAGACTGCAGACGACTGCATAATTAATATTATCTAAAGAAATTGTTCAACTATCAGGATGTCCCCTTTAAACAACATATCTGTACAAAACTGTGCAGTGACTCGAGTAATAACGCCAAGTGCTAATGCTCGCTGTGAAACACAGGGTCAGATACACAGGGTCTCTTTTATATACAGACTTTAGGGTTATATAATGATAATGATGTGGTAACAAAGGGGTTAAGGAAGATCGGGTTTCGATTCCCAGCACCACCAATTTACCACTGCTGGGCCCCTGAGTAAGACCCTTGACCCCCAATTGCACAGTTGTATAAAAGAGATAAATGTAAATTCGATTCCACAAACAGTGGAATCCGAAACTAAAAGTAATTTTAAAAAATATTAAAATGCACTGTCATATGTTTAAAAAAAAACCAAACGCAATTATCTCTCTCTCTCTCTCTCTCTCTCTCTCTCTCTCTCTCTCTCTCTATATATATATATATATATATATATATATATATATATATATATATAGATAGATAGATAGATAGATAGATAGATAGCTATTTCCTCATATATTGTGACTTAGTGCTCCCAGTTGAGCAGAACTGGGTTGTAATTTTGAACACATTTCATTTGAGCTTTATTTACTGATAAATTAAACCATTAAATAAATATATAAGTATCAATCACAGTAAATCCTCACAATGCAATGCCATAATGGTCGTTTTTCACATTATTCCTGAAACAATATATATCAATGGATCTGATATTATAAAACCGATAACCGGTAATAAGAAAGACAAATATATCAGTGAAACCAATTATCGGTCCATCTCTAGTAATGCTTAATATTCATGTAACAGCATAGTCTGATCTTATCCGATTGCAATCTGCCAATAATCTCTTTCTTTTCTCTTTTTTCCACACCATGTCACTTTCCTGAGCAATTTAAACATGTGAACTTCTAAAAAACACTGACACCTGAGAATACTTTCATAATTGCAAATAAATGTCACTTAACATTAAAAAATATAAAAAGCTATTTAGAACACATGAGAATATAATTACACATTATTCTTCAACCAGAATCAAGACTCAGCTATCTAAAACAAGCACAGCGTCGGTACAGCTGGAGGTCTTGCCGCAGTAAAAGGAAAAAAAATGGGTGTTGCCTAGCAACACAGGGTTGTGCAGAATCCCAGCCCGTAGCTGATGACCTTGAATAGATCCATGGCTCCTGCGTAGACACGCATCGTTTGTTCTTCAATTACAGTCAGCGTGTGTGTAGATGTGTGTGTGTGTGTGTGTGCACATGAGGCTGTAAAGTAAGTAAACAGATTATATTTACTCATTTAGACCATCTATTGTTAAAGGTTGTCAGGTTCTTCTACCACTGGTATACTCTTCTAAATAAAAGTATTCAAAAATTTCCATGACTAATTTGAATTAGCCCCGCCCACTGTTTGAACTGACGTGCATAGCTCCACCCACTGTTTGCATGGAGTTGCTTAGCTTATTCCACTTGTAGAAGACATCTGATTATCTTCACCCAATTATAAAACAAATTCGCTTAGCTACACCCACCCAATTAATAGAACAGATTTCCTTAGCTCAACTCGACCCACACTTTAAACTCATGTCCTTAGCTACACCTACACCACACTTAGATGCACACAGTCCCACCCACTCCTAAGAGATTTGATTAGCCCCACCCACTCCACACTTACAACAGATGCACACGGCCCCACCCAGTCCTACAAGATTTAATAAGCCCCACACACAAAGAGGCACGAAGCTCCACCCACTGTTTGAAAAGCATATGCATATAACCCCACCCACTCTAGGATCGTATTTGTTTAGCCCCACCCACACTACTCTTAAAACAAATGAACATAGCCCCACCCACTCTAAGATCATATTTGTGTAGCTCCACCCGCACTACTCTTAGAACAAATGCACATAGCCCCACCCACTCTAAGATCATATTTGTTTAGCTCCACCCGCACTACTCTTAGAACAAATGCACATAGCCCCACCCACTCCTAGAAAGTTTTTCTTAGTCTCTCTATCCTGTTGTTAGAACAGATGCACATAGCCCCACCCACTTTTAGAGCAGATTTGCTTGGCTCCACCCACTGTTAGATTTTTTTTTGGGTACTCCTTTGGAGATGCACCGGTACACCGGTATTTGAGTACGTATATTTTTTCCTGGTAGACGCCTATACAGATATCGATGGGTTTTTTTTTTGGGATGTGTAATTATTTGTATGACTCTCGGGTTAACGCTTGCCATTTTCTCTCGTCTTGCAAGGGTTTGCTGCAGAATCAGTTGCCGAGTGCTAACGTTATTGCTCGTAGAAAATTCTCTATGCTCTATTTATTAATTAACTTCTATTATAAATACTCATTTTAGAACGTTTTTGCATAACCGCCACCGTCTGACCACCTAAAGGAATCCGAGTGCTCCTTTACATATCAATCCCTTCCGGTTGTTAGCTTTATAAGCTAAGCGATGTAGCATGACTTTGTAAAGTTTTCCCAGCCTGCCTGCGTAATGCGCATTATTCTCTGCTATTCGATGAACTTCTGGTTATGACTTTTGCTCAGCGTTTGTTCCACTAGGTTTTTTGGTTGGTGTTTTGACTTTGTTTGACGGGGTTATAGGATATTGGTGCATTGACTCTTTACTTGCCCCTCTGTTTAAGCTTTTTGATTTGAATGATCTGTTAAGAAACATGGATTCTTCTCGTGATGTTACCGAGGGTGCGTCATACGTGGGTTGTCATCATTTATTTGACAATAATTCCCCAACGCTGAGCCCGAGTATTTAAGTACGAGTAAATAAGCTCAGTATCGATCCCGATACCATCGGTATTCGTGCATCCCTCGGGTCCACACAGAAGGTTCTGAGGTTTGTGTTAGTTTGTTTGTTTGTTTGTTTGTGACCAATCCTTTTATGTAGTTTTGTATTTAGGAAACGTGATAAGTTGTCCACATTCATGTCATTGTGCACAAGAGGAACAGGGCGTTGTGGAGGAAATGAATATGTAATGCAGTGTGTGTTCTCACGTGTTATATACACTTCCTCTAAAGAACAATACAATGCCAATATTTTGAATGTGTATTTTGGATTTTATGGCCATTTAAGTCTTCAACTGCTTTTGCGCTACAGAAAGCCGAGCAATTAATACAAGTGGGTTTTTTTTGTTTAACTTCTAAAAAAGTGTATCAAACTTGAAATTTATCGTTTTTCCTGCATCAAAATTGTACCAATGTCGAAAATTAGCAAAAACACAAAGGTGCACAAATATCGCAGGACCTCTCAGTACTTCATAATTATTAACTAAAACGAAGAACTAAATGTAAAGTTTATTTTGTTTGCTCATCTTTAAAATAAATTTTGGAATGTTTTAAGTTTCACATTTTATAATATTTAAGATTTATTATGTTGTACATACAAGGAAATAATTTAATTTTAATATAAAATCCTGTACTGAATACAAGTTTAAAGAAACTAGGTAAATGTGCTAAAGTGAGTGTTCCTGTTGGTGTGCGTTGTAGTGTGTGTGTGTGTGTGTGTGTGTGTGTGTGTGTGTGTGTGTGTGTGTGTGTGTGTGTGTGTGTGTGGTGACTAACAGCTCCCTCTTCTGGCAGCTCGTAGTCTTCGCCTGAGCCCGTGGGAGAGTCGCATCGTGGAGAGACTCATGACCCCGACGCTGTCCTTCCTGGCCAGAAGCCGCAGCGCCGCTACACTCCTTAACAGCAGCGACCCTCGTGAGTATAGCACACACAGACACACACACGCACACACACACACACATTTTTCAGTTGTTCTGAAAAATATTTTGCGTTTTAATGTTTAAAAAAATCTCAGGTCAGCTTTAACCTCAGTAAAGTTTCCAGATGTTAAATGGACTGTCACCAAGTCTGATCTTAGGTCAGCTTTAAGTGCAATAAAACAGCCTAATCTGAATAATCAAGGTAAATGACTATTGTGGTGTGTGTGTGTGTGTGTGTGTGTGTGTTTTCTCAGATCAGTGTTCCCGATCTCCATCTGTGTCTCCGTTAGCCGCCTGCTCTCACCAGCACAGCGCAGAGCGTTGGAGTTCAAGCACACCGGATATCACACAGCGGCAACGCAGACGCAACTCAGCCCCGGTACACACACACACACACACACACATCCTTACACACAGATACCTCTAAAGTTTGTCCACTTTTACACATGCGGTTTGCTTTTGACAGGCTAAGAAGGAGAAGAAGGACAAAGAGAGAGAGAATGAAAAAGAGAAGAGCGCCATCACTAAAGAGAAAGTGCAGAAGAAGAGACAGTCGGAATCTATCACACGACCCAAACCTGAGCTCAGGTGACAGATCATATTCTACACAAACGCTTAAACACACATCCTAACAGTGCATTATGGGATGGCAGTATTGAATTCTTTGCTATTTTTCTGATAACACTGATAAGTTTTTAATTTGTTATAAATAAATAAATACATTTAATAGATAATAATCTCGTTCTTTATTTAGCATCAATGCTAAACCCAAGAGTCGAGTCTCTTCCCCTGCACCCCCCAGGAGCCGCCCCCTGTCCCCCAGCATTGCCGTGTCCCCTAAACCGCCGTCTAGCTCCCCGTCAGGACGGACTGCTTCCGGGACTAAAACACGACCCCGACGAGCACAGACTCCGGCCCGAGTGCAGCCCCCCGCTGTCAGCACTGTCACCGTGGCCGAGACGAAGAAACAACAACCGGCTCAAACCGGACCTGCAAAAGATGCCAAAAGTGAGTCGGGAGTGTGTTCTTCATCCGACTCCAGATTACAGTGATGTTCACTTACTTAATCATATTCTCATTTCAGTTCCTGCCATCACAGTCTCCGCCTCTTCAGTGACACAGACTCCTGCCACCCAGCCAATCACAGCAGCTCCTCAGACCCCAGAGCCCACACCCATTTCTCCATCTGATCCCGCTCCTCCAGTTACCAAGCCAACGGCGGGTACTACAGACCCAGAGGAGGCGACACGGGCGCTGGCGGAGAAACGGCGGCAAGCTCGAGAGCAGAGAGAAAGAGAGGAGCAGGAGAGACTAGAGCAGGAGCAAAGGAACAGGTGGGGGAACATAGGAGAACAAGAGAGAGCTGAATGAGAAAATATTATTTAAATGTTAGATGTAAGAGTGTCTTTATGAATGTGAGAGCGTTTTATAATGTCTCTTAAAATATTCTGTAAGTATTTAAGACAATGTGTGTGTGTTTGTGTGTGTGTATGTGTGTGTGTGTGTGTGTGAATGTTGGCTTCTAGGGCTCTTCAGGAGGAGCGAATCCAGCGGGAGGAGGAGGAGAGGAGGTGCAGGGAGGAAGAGCAAAGGTTAATGGCGGAGCGTCAGCGTCTACAGGAGGAGAAGGAAGCGCAGGAGAAAGCCCTCGCCGAGCAGGAGGACAACATACGACTCCAGAAACAGGTGAGCACCATGAGAAAAGGAGAATCTTTACATTATTGTTCCACAGAAATGCAGCATAAAAAGAAAAGGATGGAAAATAGATAAAGTCATTTTTATTTTTATTTTAATACCCAGTACCACCAAGCAGCCACTGCTGGGCCCTTGGGCAAGGCCCTTAACTAATTAAAATTAAATAAATGTTAGTTGCTCTGGAAAAGACGTCTGTAAAATGTAACTGTAAATGGATAAAAGCGAGAGAAAGGGAATGGATAGATAGAGAGAGAGATGGTGGAATGTCTCCAGCTGGTGTCCTTCACCGTGACTTTGCAGCTCCATGTCGACCTGTGTCTCCCCGCTGCTCCAATGAGCGTGAGAGTGAGACAGAAAAGAAAAAGTAGTAAGCCAGAATGGTCAGTGAGAACCTGGTTACCATGACAACCCTGCTGCACAGCCTGCCGTTGTACACACAGGGTGGAGTTTGGCAAAATAATCGCAGTATTTTTAACAAAAAAAGGTACTGCAGGAATTATTTCGGTAACCAGCATCGACACCACAGAGGTTGTGGGTCTGTAGCTGCAGTACAAGTCTCTGTAAAGAAGCCGTTACTATGGAAACACCTAAAATTAGTTGTTGATTAGTTGTCGCCACCTGGTGGAAGGATGAAGAATTATATCATTAATTAAGATTCAAGATTCAAAGGGCGAATAATGACATGACAAATAAGGACTTTCGCATCGCCGAAGCAAAGATACAGGGTTATAAAACAAACAAGAAAAGAACTACAAGGATAAAGATAAATACAATGTTTAAAATTTTAAAAAAATCAAATAAAAAAGAAATAAACATTAGAATAAAATACTAAAGTTCTTATGTGTGTGTATATTTGTGTAGAGAGAGGAGGCGGAGTCTAAGGCTCGGGAGGAGGCGGAGCGTCAGAGGCTGGAGAGAGAAAAGCACTTTCAGAAGGAGGAGCAGGAGCGCCTGGAGAGAAAGAAGGTTTAAAAAACTGGAAATAATATTAAACTATAATGGAATAATGTGGACATTATCTCATCTGTGATTTGTGGGGGTGTGTGTGTGTGTGTGTGCAGCGTCTGGAGGAGATCATGAAAAGAACTCGTAAGAACGACACTGGGGACAAGGTGAGCGTCAGCATTAAACTTAAAACACTACATAAATAATGCATGCATCTTTCCTTCCTCATTGCCATGGTTACCGTCAATTATCTATCAGCCAATCAGAACGAACCCTAATCTTCTGTGTTTCCTTTGCAGAAGGAGGCCAAATCTCCAGCGCAGCTCAATGGCAAAGACACGAGTAAGCGGTTTTCAGAAGGCTTTTTACATTCACTCACTTTCCTCTTCATTACACCTGCATGTACATTTCGATATCTAATCAGCCAATCACGTTGCAGCTGGACTGATCTTACAAATATATATAAGATAAAGGTCAAGCATTTCAGTTACAGTAATGTTAACATATATATATATATATATATATATATATATATATATATATATATATATATATATATATATATATAAATTATAATTTATTATATATTTATAATTGTTTTATATATTTTTAATTGGAGATAGACCAATAATTGGTTTTAGCGATATTTTTCCCGATATTTAGGCATTTTTTTTTCAATTTCAGATATAGTTTTTTTTAAATATCAATTCCCTTGATTACATAGTGCTTAATCATTACAACTACTTGCACATAAGAAGCGACGAGTCAACAGCACATCTATGTAAAATAACTGACTTCCTCGAATGGATATGTTAACGAAGGTCTTTATTTATGTGTTGATAATATTATAATAATATTATAGATTTTTAAATAATAATATTAATCGTATTTTCTTTGGCAGATTCTGTCAGTGCTTCAATCAATTGTAACAACAACACTCCAGGTTTAATCCAGTCCCAGGACGAGCAGAAAACGAGGTAAACAAGCTGTTTACGTAGCGTAGAATAAAGCAGGTGAATTAAATCCTGGACAGGAGCTGCTTCTATTTTTCTGTGTATAATATTTGCTGAATTATATTCATATACGTGTCTGTGTGTTTGTGTTAATATTTACTAGCGATAAGCGGATCACCCGTGTATAATAACCCGATTCTTTTTATGACTCAGGATTCACAAATCTTTCTCTATGTTTACTCGGATCAGTTGAGTCCTACGTTTTTTTTGTTGCTAATAACAACATTGATAAATACATACTATAATATTTAGGAACAGGTGTTATTAGAAACAAGTTACGGCAGAAACATGTAACTTCCTGCATGGTCAGAAACATAAGAGACTCAAAATTGTGGCTACTGATTCATCTGATTCATTTGAACCCTGGGGATTCAATGGATCCACCGGACTCATACATGTAGTGAAACTGCCAGATCAGAGAGTCGGTGTGTGAGTGTGTATGTGTGTGTGCCCACCACATTTATAAGCATTTATCATTACAACATGATATGAGTCACTCGGGAGCCAAAAGAGTCGACTCATCTTTACTGATTCAAAATCTCAGACTCACTGACAACATCTTATCTTCTGTATGTGTCTAATTCAGTCCCGTGTCCTGGAACTCCGGAGCTACTGTAGTAAACGGCATCCAGGACTCCAGACACCTCAACGGTCTGTCCTCAAACGGAGAGCCCGCTGACTTCCAGGAAATCATGCAGTTGAGCAATCACAGTAGCAGCAGCATCAGCAGCAATGGTCAGAGCCAATCACAGAGCAGCATCACCTTCGATAGTGGAGAGCCGTTCATGATAAAGGCAGGGCCGATGAAGCCACAGCACGTGGCAGGTAAAAACATGAAAATATAATTATATAACCGAGATGGTGTTCAAAACTATAAATTGTTCATGTATTTGAATAATTTATTAATTTAATAAATAAGTCTCTGGTGTTATAAAAGCTCAAAATAGTCAGATTTAAGGGTTTAAAAAACTAAAATGTGTGCAGAAACTGATACCTCTAAACAAGCTATTAAAAAACTGTAAAAAAAACAAAAAAAAAAAAGAAATTGACAAAAAATATATTGACTGAAAATCAATAATAAGAAATAAAATGAATTTTATTATTAAAATAATAAGGGGGTAAAAAACTAAAGGTGTGCCAGAACTGGGGGGGGGGGGGGGGGGGGGGGGGGGGGGGGGGAGGTGAGCTATAAATGAAATTTATTATTAAAAATAATAAGTGAGTTAGCCTTGTTATTTGTGATTTCTTCAAACCACGGTGATGTGTGTATATATTTGTATGTACCAGAGATCGACCGATAATCAGTTTAACCAATATTATTCCCGATATTTATGGTTTTTTTAATATCAAATATCGGTTTTGTAATATGGGATCCACCGATATATGTTGCTATCATGAGGTTATTTAAAAATTTGTATCCGTAACAACCTTGTTTTTCCTAACCGGGAGAAATAAACACTAAAAGGAGCAAAGCTATTTTTTTATATTATTTAGGTAGTTAAGATAGTTAAGAGGTTTTTTTTAATAATTATAAAAAAATTATTATTATTATGTCCTTTTATTTGTTACCTTTTTATTTAATGGATCAAAGCCTTTATTTAACAAAGACACTTTAATGACAGTACAGCTTATTTATAAATTTATTTTTGTTTTTCTTTCAGTTTCAGACTTGATTTAGTAATAATTGTTGTTTTTGCTGTGAGGAAGTAAAATACTGACAGTGTTGGAAATAAAATGTTATCATAGGGTCAAAAACAGAAGTTAAATAATCAATAAATATCGACTCTGCTTTTGTAAATAATCAGTATCGGTTCTTAAACTTAAAAGTATTGGTGGATGTGTAGTGATTACTGTGTGTTTTATGTGTCTCGTGTCCTGCAGAAGTGCTGTGAGGAATGAAACGAGGCTTCGGCAGCTTGTAAGCGTGAAGCTTTAACTGAAAGACTGAAAGACAGACAGATGTGGACCTTCATCTTACTTCTGTACCATCTAAGAAACAACTCCAGTTTTTTCTGTCTGTCTCACTGTGTTTGATGGTGAAGCGGTGGTTAGTTTGTCCCTCAACGTCTTAAAGACTGTGTGACGGGGTCGAGACACCAAAGCTGCAATAGCATCATCATACTCGAGTATTGTTATGAGAATAATTATTGTTATTGTCGTTGTTCTTATACTATATCAGTATTTTTTCTTTTTAATTTAGATATAAACAGTGTGTGTGTGCGTGTGTGTGTGTGTGTCTGGAACTCTTGAGGTATTTAACTTGAGAACACAGCAGAGAGAGAGAGTGAGAGAGAGAGAGAAAAAGAGGTGAGGATTGATTATGTAAATGTATATTTGCCTGACCTGTGGAATAAATCTTTATTAAAAAGAGGGGCAGCTTTGTGTGTGTGTGTGTGTGTGTGTGTGTCACTAATTTAAAAAAAATTAAAAATATAAAACATTCTTCATTTTAGAAAAAATTTTAAAGCTGAAAGTGTCTTACTGGTTTTAAAGAAACTGTGCTGTTATTTTGTGTGTGTGTGTGTGTGTGTGTGTGTGTGTGTGTGTGTTTTAAATCATAAATCATGACTTAAAAAGTCTTCAGCTTATGCGTAACCATGGATCCATTAAACGCTTTGAGAAAGTAAGACAGTTAAAGCTAAAACTAGACACATGTATCTGGGGTCACCCTACAAAAGTCCGATAGTGGTACCTCCAATGCCAAGGCCCTGGAGGCCACTAGTAGAGTGTGCTCTGAGCCGTTTTGGAACTGGGAGGCCGGTGGCCTCATAAGCAAGAGTGATAGTCTCAACCTGTCTTGGGCAAACAGCTGATCTAACATTTTCCACAGATCAGCTCTGTGTACCACTGGTATAGGTGATTTAGGCGATTTCCCCAAGACCATAGCCATGACTTCTGTTGCCATGCAGTCCTCAGTCTCCTTGTGCCACGAAGAAACCTTTAACACTACTGGGTCTCTGCCCAGCAGATATGATTGACATGTATACCTTTAGGGTGGATGGTCGATTGGCAAATCATTTACAGCGTGTAGTACGCTGTTCCTCTCTGCACCAGAAGACCATTGTCAGGCATAGAGTTTCCTTGTGGTGGGAACTCTGGACTGGAGTGTGGTCTCAGCAGCCTCAGTCGAGAGAGCAACTACTAGGAGCTGTGACTCTTCAGTGGCCACGTCCACAGTTTCCTTAACTTTAGATAGGTGAACTAGGTCTCCCTGCTTGAGTGAGGAGGTCCCTCCTGACAGTTATCTGGAGAGGATGGCCGTCTAGAAGGGACACCAGGTTCGAGAACCAGGCTCTGCCCGGCCAACATCAACAGGGGGAAATGCGTACAAACGTAGCTTATCCAGTGGGGGACAGTGCATTGTATCTTGTGATGCAAATAGGCTCTTTCTCTTCCATACCAGAAAGGTCTAACCACAGATGCTACTCAGTAGCCACCATGGCTACTATAGAATGACTGATAGCTCTGGCTGTTGCTTTGGTGGCCCTAAGAGAAATCAGTGGCCTGACACAGCTCTCAAACTGCACTGAGGTCTACCGCCCCTCCTTCATCCAGGTCCCTGGTAAGCCTGTAACATCTCAGTTGTGTGCAGGCATGCACCTGCCTGACCTGCTGACAAATGAGTTGACTCACTGCTGACGTACCGTGTTATTTTATGTGTGTGTTTGCATGTGATAATCGTTACAATCAAGCAATCTAATCGAGATAGTTAAATAGTTCAAATCTTGAGAGTCAAAAGTCGACCTTTCCTGTTAAATAAAATAATCTGATCTATTAAAAGCTGTCTTGCTAAAGAAATACAAACTTTTGTATGTTAAAATGACACAAACATTTTTCTAGACTCATCCAAACATCTGGAAAGTTCCGGATCCCGCCATAAGGGAGCGATGTGTCCAAACGTGCACTATTAACTACACAGTGTCTTTTTAACTCAACTTAAGCCAAGAAGAGTTTATTGGAATTTGAACCCTATATATCAGGCACAGTATGTCGGAACTCAGAGCCCGTCTCTGAGCAGACACATTCGCAGGGGCGCCTCGTGTTACGCCAATTACCACTATGTTTTAACTCAAACTGTCAAAGAAAATAATAAACTTTTTTAAACAAATAAAGATTCTTGAGTCCGAGGTGAGAAGAGCAAAAAAACTCCAATTTATTGCAGTCATCAAGCGTTCAAAGGATCCACAGAGGGCAGTCTGTTCAGCAATAAACGGCACAAGCAAAGTAAAGACCTCTGTAACAGAGTACAGTACCAGGGCAAATTCCAAGAGTTACTGTCAATCCTGCCCTTTTATACCTGCCGAATTTCAGCCCCCCCCCCCATTTTTAACTAACAAGTTCCCATTATTTTCAAACTTTTTGAGTGTAAATGTAAGTTATCTTTTTTTTCCCTTATCCCAGAGTTACACTGCCTTTGAAGGTGCCGTCTCCTCATTAAAAATGATTTACCATTAAAACTAAATATCTTTGTAAGATGCATCCCTAAAAATGATTTACCATTAAAACCGAATGCTGACCTTTTGTTTGAAAAAAAAACAACACTTCTTATATAAACCTGTTCACCTTCCTGCTCACTTACACAAATCGAGCCCTTGTTTCACTCTGTGGACTTTCTGGGATATTTTTCTACACAGCAATGCGTAAGTTCTATTTTTCTTACTCTTCTTTTTTGTGAGTGTTATATATGTATATATTTTTAGTGCTTAAGTTAAAACAAAAATCACCTATTTAGTTTATTCTTCTTAATGATTCAGGTTACTTTGACACACACAGCTGCTACTTATCTATTTTTCTACGAGTTTATTATATTGAAAGAATCATGACCAGTGGTACTCAATTAAATTTCCTTTCTTATCTCCAGCCCGCTTAACTACTGAACGTAGAGAGAACATCAGACCAATGTGGTGTTCTCAGCTTAGCCTGTCTAAGTGGGGAAATCAGTGTTTTTCTGGATCGTCTCTTCCATCTACATACACTCAACGAAACTTCGCCTGTGCGTGTCATTTTCTCTCCTCGAACCTGTGATGTAGGATCCCTCCGGATCTCACTAACAGTGCTGGACCCTCCATTCCGGTCAAACGGGTTCGTTGGGCCTCACCTCCACCACCAGTCTCCCCAAAGCCATCACCGCTGTTTTTCTCCTCCTATCCGCCACACGGCCGACGAGGTTGATGTTATTCCACTTAATTAGCGTATGTGGCTTTCCAATAAACCTGTTCCACTCTGTACCACTGTGTCTGTGTTTTTCTGATTTTGTATTACAACTAGACTACTTTATTTGTGCACACACACTTCTATGATTAGTTATATTTTGGTAAAACTTTTTGATAGCACACCATCCTGTTCTTTTTCCTTTTTCCTTCTCCTACATCATATTTAGCTCATTCTTACTTCTTCTTTTTTAGTGCTACTCCTAATATGTATATTTTATAATCGGCTATTTATTAGTCATTCTCATACTCGGTCTATCTCCTGCACAATTTTTAAGCATTTTTTCAAAAAGTACACATTAAAATGAAATGTTTCCCTGGGAACCCACGGTGCTTCATAAAACAACACAGAACTACACAAAAAACAAGGAAAGTACTTGAAAGAAGAACACAGAGCTTGGGACTAGAGAATATATTGTCCTGGCAAAATAAAATGTATGTGTGCAACCTGGGACAAGCAGTGCAAGATAAACAGTGCAAATAAACAGTACAAACATTACTCCAGACAGTGCAAATATTCAAACAACACTATGCACATACATAAAATAGCACCCAGAATGCTCTCAGTGGTGCAGGTGTAGAAGTAGGTAAACACCTGATAGGGCAGTTTAAAGGCTCTAAAGCATTTAAGGTGGTGAAGACACTTTTGGGTCATCCTAACTACGATTGATGTGACAGGACCATGACAGGTCCTGCGTCATGTGGACACCCAGTTCCCGGAAGCTGTCCACTCTCTCCACTGGGGTCCTGTTGATGGTGAGTGGTTGGTAGGTCCTTGTCTGCTTTGTGCTGAAGTCCACTATCATCTCCTTGTGCTATAGTGTGCTAATAGATGGAAAATTGCAAATAAAGTAATGTGCAATGCAAAATTAAAATGTCCATTCACTAAAAAATGACCTGTGTATACATGACACTGTCTGTGTCCGTTTGAGGTAGATCAGCTCTGAATGTTAAGAAGCCAAATGACTTGAGGCAAGAAACTGGTCTAACCGTTATACAGGTTGTGAAGGCCCGAACCCTATGTTTTCCAAATAGCGTGTGAGGGGTGTGTGGGGTCACCCATAATGCTGTTAGCGTTGCGAAAGCAGCGTGTGGTGTTAATGTCTGTGATAGAGGAAAGAGAGACTCTGATGATCTTCTCAGCTGCCCTTACTATCCTCTACAGGGTCTTGTGCAGTGATGCAGCTGCTCAGGATACTCGCAATGGTTCCTGTGTAAAACGTGGTCAGGATAGAAGATGGCCTTCCCTTAACCTTTGCAGGGAATAAAGATACTGCTGGGCGTTTTTGTTGAGTGACCAGGTGAGGTTCTCCAGTAAATGAAGAACAAGGAATTTTGTGCTTTTGGTGAGCGCTACAGAGGATCTGACGTTCGATCTTAGTCTTGTCAACGTTAGGAGGCAGGTTGTTGGCTCCAGACCCGGCTGTTTTGCTGATAAGACCCACCACGGCCATGTCGTCTGCAAATGTTACAATGTGATTTGAGCTATGAGTCAGCCAAGTGAACAGCAGTGGGTTAAGACCTGATGCATTAGTGCTCAGTAAGGTGGGGTGCTGGAGCTTCCAATCCAGAATGACTGAGGTTAGAAAGTCCAGGATCCAGTTGCAGAGGGAGGTGTTCAGGCAAAGCAGGCTCAGCTTCTTGATCAGGTGCTGAGGGATGATTGTGTTGAATGCTGAACTAAAGACTATAAACAGCATTCATACATTAGTGTAAGAGTTGTCTTGTAGTTAGTGATGGTCTGGATGCCCTACCACGTCTCAGTCCAACCCTGCCTCACAGATTACACCTTAGCCACCCTAGCATTACCGCTGAGTGAAATGACAGTAAAAAAAAAACCACAATGGAAGACATAGAGAAAGGTTCGGTCTGCCTCAAGACTTTTCTTTGTAATGGTACCAGGATGGTGAAATGAACTTTATTCCTATCAATGTCAGAACAGCCGAGTCACTGACAGCCTTAAAGAGACGAGTAAAGACCCAACATTTTTCTTAAATACCTGCACTTGACACAAAAAATTACCAAACATGTAAGACGTTATCCTAACATTTTGCAGAGGAGAACTTTAACACTAAAGGTCAGATGAAAATGTCAGTTGATGGATCAACAACCTCGGTACCAAGGAACTTGCGTAAGTAGCGTTTCTATTTTGTCCTGTTGATTAAGCTACAACAAATACTATCCAACACTGTTGTGCCTTTTAATTTTGCCATTACAGTTATTTACTTTACCGCCTGTAACGAACTCCACTCCAGTTAGAACCCAAGTGCAGATTTATTACAAAGTGCTTATATACAAAACACGGAACACAGCCGAACAAACCAATGAGAACGAGACACAGAGACAAGGGGCATCACAAGACAGGAAGTGAACAAAACAACATGACTGAAGCTAGCTTAGCTAGCTAGCATAGCAGAGAAAACTAGCTAGCAAGCTAAGCTAACATAAACAAAACAAAACATGAAACAAGAACCTTACACCGCCATTAAAGACATGGATTATCACAAACTAAACAGAGAAGTCATCACAGTTCAGTGTAGTTACATGTCAAGGTAACGTGTTTATGCTCGCCTGTATTTTGTTTAAAATGGTACCAAATTGACATTCAGGTTAATAAACGATTAAACTAATAAATAAATGAATAAATTAATTAACAGTTCCTATAAATGATTTGCTGTGTAGCTGAAAGCGAGAACATCAGCTCTCCTACTTAACTTGTAAACCGTTTTTTTTTGTGTGTGCGTGCGTGCGTGCGTGTGTGTGCGCGCGTGTGGCTTTTATTAAAGGTCAAAGACATTTGCTACCAGAGTGTGTGTATTTGTTGTGATGTTGTCGTGGTCGCAGCCATTAACCCCCCCCCCACACACACACACACACACACACAATATTTTCTGTGTTAGTAAGTAGGTGTGTGTATATATGTGCTTGGAAATGTGTGTTTTCTGTGTGTGTATTATTATCTATGGGAATGTGTGTGTTTGTTATAATGTATGGATGTGCGTGTATGGATATGTGTGTGTTAGTATGTATGGGGTATGGGTTTGGTGTATGTGTGTTTTTGTGCTAGTAAGTTTGGGTGGAGTGTATGTGTGTTAATGGGTTGAGTGTGTGTGGATAGGGTGTGTTTGAGTTTATATGGGTGAGGTGTGTGTCTTTATAAATAGGTGAATTAAATGTGCGTGTGTGTAAGTGTGTGTGTGCGCCTTAGTTTACATGTTTATCTTCTGCCTCAAGTTGCATGTATGAACCCACAAGCATTTGCCACTCTTACCCACAATCGTCTGCTGCATTTAAGGTTTTTATTATTTATTATTTATTTATTTATTTATTCATTTATTTTATTTTAACCAAATCCTGTTGATGTTGCGAGCTAAAATTCAGGTTACAAGCCAGCTTTAGACACCCAATTCCTAGTTGGCGTAGCGAACCCGGAGGTGATCGCTGTAACATCCACCCAGCATTCTGTGTCTCGCTCGACAGCTAGTCAGACATGCGCGTTAGCAAGTACGTATCCATCCATCCATCCATCCATCCATCACCCATTCTCACTTATTCCTAATCAGGGTCACCGGGATCTGCTGGAGTCTATCTCAGCTGTTATTGGGTGAAAGGCAGGGGTCACCAGTCCATCACAGGGTCACATATAATCACACTCACACTCACAATTTAGGATAGGCAATTTAGAATCACCAATTAATCTAACATACATGTTTTTGGACTGTTGGAGGAAACCGGAGAATCCAGAGTAAACACACACAAGCACAGGACGAACATGCAAACTCCTGCAGGGGATACAAACCTGAGACCTTCTGTGAGGTAATAGTGCTAAACATTAAGTTACCGTGCTTGCCTCATTTCAGGAATTCTATCATTCAAATCATAATCAACTGTTAAAAATAGGCTTTGGTTTCCAGTCTAACTGGGAGTCTGCTGATAATCATTTCTGTGTGACAGGTACGTCCTGTACACTTTTCACACACACATAATTTGCATAACAGCTTCAACACACCTGAAAGACCTGTCTCCTGCTTCTGTTTGTGTTTATACGACATGACAAAAACGGAGTAGGTTATATACGTCTGACGAGTTGCATGTATGAACCCACAAGCATTTGCCACTCTTACCCACAATCGTCTGCTGCATTTAAGGTTTTTATTATTTATTCATTTATTTATTCATTTATTTTATTTTAACCAAATCCTTTACCAGACGAAGATTTAATGACGTCCTGGTTACGGTTCGGTGCCTAAAAACTGCCTGCCTGTGTTTTTTATTTCCAGTTTTCTGGCTTTTAGTGTGACATAAACACGTGCGGGATAAGCGATATACGAGCTGGTGTTGGGATTGAGGACGTGGCCAGTTTCTAAAGGCCAATTTATTTTCAGCTACTCCGTTGACGCCTTTGTGGTGTAACGTTAGCCAGATAGTTTAATTTTAATGAATTAATGAATGCGCTGTAATTTAAGTATTAAGTTAATGTCGGTGTGTGTGCAAAGACAGTTTGTTATTTAGCTAGCTTTAGCAAACAGTCTCCAATTTCAAAAATTAATATTATTTTAATTTATTTTTTTTAATAAACTTATTCTGCATTATAGATTTGAACCAAGATGATACTGAAAGCGAAAGATTCATTGTAAATTTTTCCATTCCAGAAATTTCATCCATCCAGAAATTTCATCCATCCATCAATCTATCCTCCCACTCACCTATCCATCCACTCATTCATCCACCCATCCATTCATCCATCAATTTATTCACCCATCACTTTATTCATCCATCCATCACTCCATCAATTTATCCATCCACCCACCCACCTATCCATCCATCCATCCATCCATCCATCCATCCATCCATCCATCCATCCATCCATCCATCCATCTATTCATCCATCCATCCATCCATCTATCCATCTATCCATCCATCCATCTTTGAGTTGCGAGCTAAAATTCAGGTTACAAGCCAGCTTTAGACACCCAATCCCTAGTTGGCGTAGCGAACCCGGAAGTGATCGCTGTAACATCCACCCAGCATTCTGTGTCTCGCTCGACAGCTAGTCAGACATGCGCGTTAGCAAGTACGTATCCATCCATCCATCCATCCATCCATCCATCACCCATTCTCACTTATTCCTAATCAGGGTCACCGGGATCTGCTGGAGTCTATCTCAGCTGTCATTGGGTGAAAGGCAGGGGTCACCAGTCCATCACAGGGTCACATATAATCACACTCACACTCACAATTTAGGATAGGCAATTTAGAATCACCAATTAATCTAACATACATGTTTTTGGACTGTTGGAGGAAACCGGAGAATCCAGAGTAAACACACACAAGCACAGGACGAACATGCAAACTCCTGCAGGGGATACAAACCTGAGACCTTCTGTGAGGTAATAGTGCTAAACATTAAGTTACCGTGCTTGCCTCATTTCAGGAATTCTATCATTCAAATCATAATCAACTGTTAAAAATAGGCTTTGGTTTCCAGTCTAACTGGAAGTCTGCTGATAATCTAATAATTTCTGTGTGACAGGTACGTCCTGTACACTTTTCACACACACATAATTTGCATAACAACTTCAACACACCTGAAAGACCTGTCTCCTGCTGAAGGAATCCACACTGAAGGACCGGCTACCAAATACACCGCCTGCCACTGCCTTTTTTACTCTCTGTCATAGTATTCCACTAGAGGGCACAAATCTGTGGAATAGACTAAATCCTTAATCACACACACACACACACACACACACTTTATTTAATAAAATATAATGCATAGAGAAAAAAACAGTTAAAATATGTTTTGCTTAACTAATATAGATAAAAGCAATTTTGAGAATTGATTTAGAATTAGGGGCAGCATGGTGGCTTAGTGTTTATCCCGGGTTCAATTCCCAGGCAGGGGCCTTGCTGTGTGGAGTTTGCATGTTCACCCTGGGTTTACTCCGGGTTCTCCGGTTTCCTCCTACACTCCAAAAACATGTATGTTAGATTGAGTGTGTGAGTGTGTGTGTGTGGCCCTGTAATGGACTGACGACCTGTCCAGGGTGTCCCCATCCTGCTTTTCGCCCTTTCAGAGACTGGGATAGACTCCAGCAGATCCCCGTGACCCGAGTTAGGAAATTAGCGGGTATAGAAGATAAATGAATGGATGGATTTATAGTTAGTAAGCTTTAGATCTGTTTATTCTATAAGTTGATAAATTATGGTTCAAGTCTCACAAATGCTTCTTCTTAGTCTTATTTTTTGTTGCGCCACTCCGTGGCCCCGAGGGTGTGGCTCCCACTGTGGCAGTTGTCCCTTATTTCTGTGTAAAAGGTGGCAACTCTAGATTCAGGTATCACTGTGTTTTTCAGTAATCTGTAACCCTGCCATTGTTGATGTTTGAATGGAAGTGACTCCACCCCAGGACCTGTGTTACAGGAGCCTACATTCAGTCAGTAGTCCATTTAGACGAATTCTCCTATATAATTTCACTCAGTTCTTCTGCCACTTCTTTTTTACAACACTGACAGTAAAATCAGAATAATGTTTTTTTGACAAAGGGAATTAAACATTTCAGAGAAAAATACTCAGCAGTTATTTGCTCGAGTGTGATGAAGATTAAATGTTACTCCAAAGTTACTAATTTTACACCACAGCACTTAAAATGATATTTATGTCTGTAGAATATTTTTTCTTTCCATCCTGTTCTGACTTACGCTACAGCAACTATACATGTTTACATTTCTGCTATTCCACACACATCCTTATCCAGAATGAATAAAATGATCACAATTGAACAGTTAAGAGTTAAGGGCCTTGCTCATGGGCCCAGCAGTGACAGCTTGATAGGATAAACTAACCTAACTAACTAATAAAAATAATAATTGTTTTTTAAAATTGTTTACAAAAATGCAGAGTGATGTTACTATGGAAACAATCATGTCAGAATGGACATGTGATCTAAAGAGGAGGTCATTTTTTAACATGAAGTCACATTATTTTTCTTCGTTCCCAGCTTTGAGAGGGTAACGTCAGAGCAGAGAGCTGAAATGTGCTATACTGTCTGTGTGATATCTCTATGTTGCTGGGAGGTGGTAATGCAGTGGTTTAGGGTGTTACACTGCTAAAGAGAAGATTGTAGGTTTGATTCCCAGCACCACTAAATTACCACTGTTGGGCCCCTAAGCAAGGCCCTTAACCCCAAGTTGTATAAATAAGATAAATATAAGTCCCTCTGGATAAATGTTGCTTTATGACTGCACATGTTGTCTACTCTTATTTTACTTTAAATATAGATAGATAGATAGATAGATAGATAGATAGATAGATAGATAGATATGGAAATGTTTTATTGATTGATTGATTGATTGATTGGTTGATTGATTGATTGATTGGTTGGTTGGTTGGTTGGTTAATTGATATTGTCTATGGATGGATGATAGATAGATAGATGAATGGATGGACAGACGGATTGATGGACTGAAAGAAAGAAAGAAAGAAAGAAAGACAGAAAGACAGATAGATAGATAGATAGATAGATAGATAGATAGATAGATAGATAGATAGATAGATAGATACAGATAGATAGATAGATAGATAGATAGATAGATAGATAGATAGATAGATAGATAGATAGATAGATAGATAGATAGATAGTTAGTTTGATTCCCAGAACCACAAAGTTACCACGCTGGGCCCCCTGAGCAAGGCCCTTAACCCGCAATTGCTCAGTTGTAAAAAAGAGACAACTAAAAGTCCGCATACGAGTGTCTGCCAAATGCTGTTAATGTTAATGAGTATTTTATTTTAGGGCTGAATTAAATCTGATTTTTTTTTAATATTTATCTACAGGTTAATGCTGTTAAATTATATCCAAGAATGTCTGATTCTAGCTCAGTCTGACCCTCTTTTAATACCTCAGTCCTCAATCTGGACCAGATTCGTTATTATCAGAGTTACCTGAAAATGAGGACTGTTCACATTTCATATAAGCTGAAAATGTGTAAAATTAACGCCATCATAACTTATTTACCTTTTGAAAAACGAGGCAGTGTTTTCCATTTTGCTGAGACAGGTAGAGGAAAGACTACTGAATGTCCTGCCTGTTTATTATGGATATCAGTAGCAGCATTAAAGGACGATGACATACCATACAGACATGCAGGCAAACACCAAACAGAATCACAATTTATCATTTCCTTGTCACTAAAAGAACATTTTAAAACGTAATCACTTTTTATTACAATAAATGTTCGTTGTTTACAAACTCGACTGTTCCTGGAGTCAACAGCACGCCTGGCCCTTGCACCTGACACGATCGACTGGTGTGTGTGTGTGTGTGTGTGTGTGTGTCTTTCCCGGAAAGATCAGATATGAATCTGCTTTGTTTGTTTAGAGATTAGAAAAAGCCAAAGTTAGTTCCACATACAAACACATCAGTAAACCCATGTATTCACATTTCCAGTGGCTCCCAAACATAATATTTTTATTATATCATTATTTACAAAGCTCTAATTATTATTTTTTAAACTTTTAAAACTTTTATACAGGTAAAAGCGGAGGTTATTATAGATGAATGATGATGCAGTGTCAGTGTTTATAATTATTTCATCTGGTCACATACACCACTGCTGAGTGATAGTAATAAATCATCTCAATGCAGCTGATAATCTTTTAACAAACCATCAACAAACCTTTAATAAACCTTTAACAAACCTTCAACAAACCATTAACAAACCATCAACAAACCTTTAACAAACCTTTAACAAACCTTCAACAAACCATCAACAAACCTTTAACAAACCTTCAACAAACATTTAACAAACCTTTAACAAACGAGCGTGTGTGTGTCATGTGTGCGTGTGTGTGTGTGTGTGTGGTGTGCGTGTGCGCGTGTGTGTGCGTGTGTGTGGTGTGTGTGTGTGTGTGTGTGTGTGGTTGTGGTGTGCATGTGTCATGTGTGTGTGCGTGTGTCGTGTGTGTTGTGTGTGTGTGCGTGTGTGTGGTGGTGTTGATGGGGATCTTGCACACACTAATTATAACCCAGTGACTCCTCAGGATCTCCCCTGTCGACTCACACGCTGCTCATTAGTGGATCATTCGGATTTGTTTCAGTTTTTTTTCTCTTTTGCAGCTTGTTTTATTTCACACTGTTACAGATTTACATCAGCTATCAGTATTAACGTGCAGCATCCGCGGATCCCAGCATTCCGACGGATTGCCCAGCATTCCGACGGATCCCAGCATTCTGACTTTAGTGTGTAAGAGATCAGACATCTATGGAAAGGTAAGAAACCAGAGCTTTTCTTTATCTCTCTCGCTCTCTCTCATTTATACACACACACACCTTCTCTCTCTCTCTCTCTCTCTCTCTCTCTCTCTTTTTCTCTGTCTCACTTTCTCTCTCTCTCTCTTACTTTCTGTCTCCCTCTCTTACTTTCCGTCTGTCTCTTTTTCTTTTGCTCTCCTTCTGTCTTTACATAAATTTTACAAATTTATGTAAATATAGATAGATAGATAGATAGATAGATAGATAGATAGATAGATAGATAGATGCTGCAGGTTTCATGTAGTCTTATATCACAGGGTGTTGTGTTATTAAGGAGACTTTGTCAGTCTGTGTGTAGTCTGTGTGTGTGTGATGGTTCTTCTGCCTCTGGTGGATTAGTTACTGACGTTCTGAGATGGCTGTAACAGGTGGTGGTTATGGAGACTGGAGATCAGTTTCACAGCGTTTACAGTGAGGGAGGCCCACAGGAAGTGTGTGCACCGTGTGTGTTAGAGCGGCAAACCCACAATGTGCCAGATTCCAGCAAATAAGGGCTTAAAATAGATATTTTATTAATATATAAAATAATAAAAACAACAAACATATAATTAACAAATGAATATATGTCGTTAACATGAACAGCTGCTGGGCCCCTGAGGAAGGCCCTTAACCACTAACTGCTCAATAAATATTTATCGCTCTAAAAAAGGGTGTCTGACAAAATGCCAAAAAGTAAATGTTTAATTTATTTTTAACTACACATTTTTAATCGAGTTGTAGTTGTAGCTTTAATAATTCAGTTATTAAATAAATGATAGTAAAAGTCTCTGTTCTGCTGACTGGATGTCCTGTGGTCGAGCGCTACTGTGCTCCAGAAACCGAAATGATTTATTTTTAGAAATCTAGAACTATAATGAATAAGACGAAGGTTTTTTTCCCTCATACGATCATCAGATTCGCTATCGAATTTGTTCACATGCTTAAAAATTACTTTTTGAATCACCAGCTAAGATTTACTAGATATTAGATTAATATCTTATATTTAGAAAAACATCTATGACATACCGGGGAAAAAAAAAAAAAACGAGACGTAAATTAAAATAAAAACATTGTATTGTGTGAGTGTGTGAGTGTGTGTGTGTGGTGTGTGTGTGTGTTTGTTTATTAAAAATCATTTTTTAGCTGAATTAGTATTAAACGTGGAAATATATCATCACTGTCTCTCTCTTTGGATGCAGTTGTATTTGTTATGATAGATAAATAGACAGACAGACAGACAGACAGACAGACAGATAGATAGATAGATAGATAGACATGCCGCAGCACTATAGACAACTTCTTATAGATAAACTTTATTATTAAATTAATAAGAATTTAAACATTTTCTAAGTAATTTTTTGACAGTTTTACACTGGTTGTTTGTAGGTTCTACATACATGAAGGGAGAACATACATTCGATTCTCAGGAACTGGATACAATACAGGGGTTGAGAGAGGAAACAGACATGCAAATGTTGTTTACTCTGTATTTGACTAAAGAACGTAAACTAGATTAAGGTGAAGATTAAAGTATTTTCCAACCGTAGAATTTTCAACTCAACATGGCGACTGAAAGCATCACAACAGCTGCAGATGCTGATTAATATCAGTACACTGTAAAAAGCGCAGCAGAATGAGTGTGACAGAACACAAAAATTTTGCTTTGGAGGCTTTTAATTTTTACTAACTGCTAAATTATTATTTTAAATATCTTTAAATTTATTTTTAATTTTTATGTCATTATTCTAAATTAACAAATGTCTCATTTCTGATTTACTTCACCCTAAGGCAGGGGTGGGCAATCTCGGTCCTGGAGGGTGGGTGTCCTGCAGAGTTTAGCTCCAACTTGCCCCAACACACCTACCCGTAAGTTTCAGTATATCAGCAAGATCTCGATCAGTTGGTTTAGGTGTGTGTGTTTGATTAGGGTTGGAGCTAAAACTCTGCAGGACACCCCGAACCTCCAGGACCGAGATTGCCCCCCTCTGCCCCAGGGACTGAATTAGTTGTTCTTTTCACATACTTATTCTTTTCATTTATCTTCTATACCCGCTTATTCCCTAATTTGGGGTCACGGGATCTGCTGGAGTCTATCCCAGTCGTCTCTGAAAGGGTGAAAGGCAGGAGGGGGACACCCTGGACAGGTCACCAGTCCATCACAGGGCCACTCACACTCACTCCTATGGGCAATTTAGAATCACTAATCAATCTAACATACATGTTTTTGGACTGTGGGAGGAAACCGGAGAACCCGGAGTAAACCCACGCAAGCACAGGGAGAACATACAAACTCCACACAGAAAGACCCCTGTGGGGGAATTGAGTTTGTTCTTATTGAGATTTGAATAATTACATAGCAATAGAAAACGGACTTAATTGTACTTAAGTTGTTATTATTTACACACAAAATGTTTATTACTTATTTTTCAGAATTTATATGAATAATTTTAATAATTTTCGTTAAACTGTTGTGGTTTACACGGAGATGGCAACACATTTCATGCGCCATTTTGAACACGTGTGATTTTGGGGGATTTTTAGCGGAAACGTGTTTTACCTGGCAACCCTGACGTTGCAACAAATAGGAAGGACAGTTGATTCTCTGTTTCGTGCGCTTTTACTCTCTGCGTGAGAACAAACGCTTCCACACGCTCACAAATGGCCGCTGTGCGATTAGTCTATATGTTTGACTGAGATTTATTACATTTTTGAAAAAAAAAATAAATACAAATAAACAGTTGTTTTTATTAAAAATTAACGTAAAAGGCGCTTAGCCGAGTAGAGCTAATTGAGAGCGCTCGCTCGCGCCTGTGCAGCCGTAGCAACGAACTGACGACTGTGATATAAAGGTAAAGTTTTATTTTAAACATTATTTTGCTATTAAAATCTTATTTATTTTGCAATATATAAATAATAAACGAGTTTATTTTGAGGGCGAAAAAAAAAATCAACATTTAACCCCGCTGTGTCGTCAAACCGCGTTTGTTAGGCACCGTAGTCAAGCTAGCATGCTAGCTCTAAGATGCTAGCTCATGTTTTACCATGTTAGCAAAACTAGCAATTAATAATTAACGAGTATTTAATTTAATACAAATTTTAAATTTTGCAAGTGTTTAATAAAGCGGTTTACTGTTAATGTTTATCGATAACTTCTTTTGTTAATGTTTTAAGCTAGCTTTAGTTAACATTAGCTTACAGTAGCGTTGATTAGCATCGAATCGTGAACATTTTGCATTATGTGACTATACACGTCACATAATGCAAAATGAGACGTGTATAGTGTTTCAAGTGATATTTTTATTTATATAATATTTGTGTTATTTATTTAGTGACCAAAACCTGGTCGTGTGTGTGTTTGTTTTAAACTCTGTGAAAAGGTCAGGTTGTGTAACTGGTGGCCTTCATGTTATTGATTAAAATGACGCAATTATTTAATAAGAAATAAAAAAAAAAAGCCAAAGTGTGATTTCCCATCCTAATGTACGGACCTGTAATGTCGCGGTTTAACCAGTGTGGCGCTGTAGCGCACGATAAATTTTAGTGCTTGTGCAGAAGAAGACGCGGAAGTTATGCAAATACTGTGTATTGGAGTTTGAACAATGTGGAACCAAAGCATCTCTGATCACAGCAATAATTATTGATTAGACTTCGTACAGAATTAAAACCACATGTATCAAGTGACCAAATTCCGATTTTTTTGGTGGCACAAATGGGATTTGATTGTGTGAGCAGGAAAAAGTCACATGGATTCCGATATTTTCAGTTTGGTTTCAGTTTTCATTCATAGGTAGAAATAAAGGGAATATTTATCAGATACGTGCATTAACGTCTGCCATGTAAGCAGACAGATCGGATTTTTACCGGTCACAGCGAGTCCAATGTCAATAAATAAGAGACCAGAGATATACAGTGTGTGTATATATATAACTTATATACAAATATAATTATTCTTTGCGTTCACTTGAAATCTGTTTTGTTTGTTTTTTGCTTAAATAAAAGTTGATGTACTATCAAAAAGGATATTTATAACTTAGCAATCAGCGCTACATTTCCACAGGCTGCAATGAGGACTGTCCTTTTTTTCATTGTCCCTTTTTTTTCATTGTTTTGCCGACTTTTAAATAAGATGCAGAAGTAAAATACTGGGTAATTATTTTGTCTATTGATTATTACACTGTTTTTCTTTCTTTTCCGGTCAGTACGTCTACGTTGGGTTGTTTTTTCGTGTAAATGCAGATATCAGATACGGGTTGGTTTTAAAGTGTAAAAGGAAAACCGCATCATTGTCACTTTCAGTTAGAATTATGATGTGATCTTGCAGTTTATCTGCGAGTGTTTGAGTGCAGAACTTCAGATTTCCGGAGGAAATAATACCACATTTTATTTATAGTGGCAGGAAAATCTGACAGAAGTTACACCACACCTCAGCCAAGGAGATTAAATACTGCAAGCATCATATTTCTTTCCAACACTAAAACTGACGCTCGGAACTGGTTTATTGCTTTTATTCTCTTTAAAACTACTGAGTATTTATTTATTTATCTGAGAAGAAATGCTTAATAAATATTAATGTAATGAGTTCATTATGACAGAAATCGGCCTTAACTTCATGTCCATTCTAAACCATTAAATTCCCCAGCTCTAAATCCAATCTTTTCCACATTTCACAGAATCTGATCAAAGTTTTACAGTTTATACATTTAAATTGTAAGTCTAGAACTAATGATTGAAAAATGAGTTGGTTATTTATCACTTCTTTTCTTTAAATAATTAACACCGCTTGCGCTTTAACACGCTTCTCGTCACTCCTTGGTGCCGAAACAGTCCGGCACCGACTTGACGATTACTTTCTCACATGCGTTTTCATTTGCATTTGACACTATTTAAATGACTTGCAATTATCTCATGGGATTTGACCTTCTAACCTCCTGTTGACTAACAGTTTATCAGCTGAGCTGCAACTTTCTGATAAGTTTCATTGAAGAACATGAAACTGTTTCGTCGCATTAAGTTAAATGGCATCATGTGGTTTATCAGCCACGTGTATCGAAGACAACATATGGTAATTAGCTTTTCGGTTGTCCGTCTGGCGTGTTTGAGAAACATCCGTACGTGGGGCTGGAGGTGACCTGGAAGGAAGAGAGATTTTCCTGTTTTAAGATTAGACTTTAGTTGGGCTGTGCAGTTAATCGCAAAACAATCACAATTTTTTTTCCTCAACCTGCAATTTTGTTTAATGTATTTATTCTAATTCATGACACTGAAATATTCAGTGTCCTTTTGTTTGAGATGAGTGAAGTGAGATAACCAGTTAGGGCATATATAAATTTGCTATACGTTTAGCTCTAACTGCTAAAATAAACAATTATTAAAGTTTGTGTTGGTGCCCCAACCATGAGCAATATTTGTTACAGTATTTATTAATGCTCAGCAATAATTAATTAACTATCGATAAACATTAATATAAAAAATTAGTTAATTTTTGCTCTGTTCCAACAAAAAATGTTGACAGAACTTGCGTTTGTTCTAGATAAGCAGATCCTTCTCAAAAATAAAAGGAAGTAGATTGTAGGCTAATATTTCTGCAATTGTATAAAATCTTCACAGCGTAGCTAAGTGATGTCATCCCTGGGATTGTGGAAACAATACTCTGTTACTGAGCAGTGGCATGAAGGGGAGTGTGTTACACTATGTAGTTCTATCTAGAATGATGGGTATTTAAATAAAGTTAACTGTCACCATAAAAACCCCCCTGAGGTGTCTGTGTGTTCTCTCATATTCACTGCGCTTTCTTTCTGTCAACAGTTTTGTAGGAGCTGCATTACCCACAATGTCCAAGGTAAAGAATTCTCCCTCTCACTCTCGGTCCAGATCGAGATCTCGTTCCCGCTCTAGATCGTACACACGATCACGCTCCAGCAGCCGCTCCCGCTCAAGGTCCAGGAAGCATCGCTATAGGTACGTCTTATTGTCTATAGTTCAGTCCTAAATCCTATGTATGTCACGTTTAACTTGGTTATCCCTTCCTGCTTACTTTTCTCCTTTATTTACCTCCTAAAACACGCCATAAGTTTTTCCTGTCTTTGTAAAGTAAACCCTAAGATGCCTGTTGAGCTGTTACTGTTTTTATTTGTTAAATTATCCGCTGGTTACATCCAGAGTTTCTTCCGTCACAAAATAACTGGATTTTTAAAACCCCAATTTCTAGGAAAAGGTTTTGTGGAAATATAAATAAACCCACAAAAATGTGATATTTAATGTTGGTTAGATATCTTGTATACAGTAGTTAATACTGGTATGGTTCGTCACCTGCTGAATGTTTTTGTATGATAAACTACAAAGCCTTTTATTTTTATGCTGTGGTAAGTTTCTTCCTATAACCATGGGCGTGGTAGCGCAGTGGTTAAGGTGTTGGACTGCTAACAGTGAGGTCGGGGGTTTGATTTCCAGCACCAGCAAGCTACATCCGCTGGACCCCTGGGCAAGGATCTTAACCCCCAATTGCTCAGTTGTATAAATGAGATTAAAATGTAAGTCGCTTTGGATAAGAGCTTCTGCCTAATGCTGGAAATGTAAATACATTTGCATAGAAATCTCAAGAAACATTACGTCATAAATATTAACCTCAGTCATGGAGAGGGCATTTTATTGGAAAAATGTCTATGAACCCTGTATATAAATTTTCCCCCCGCTTCTTTCTTCTATAAAGAATATTGGGGTCAGAGTTTGCCTAGACCAGAAACTGCATTCTATACTGCCCCCAAGTGGTAAATGACGTACCTTCTCTAAGTTCTAGAAGGTTCTTCCCCAGCAGCCTATAATTAATTAATAGCCTTAATTGCTGACTTTTTCAAATGCTGAGTGACATTTTGCATAATTTGCTTGATTCTCATTTTGCTTATTGTCTCCAGTTCTTTTCGGTTTTAAATTTGTGTAACAACCACACATGCCTACATTCAGATAGTAGACAACCCTAAAAATTAAGTTTGGACATCACTCAGGTGCTTGTCAATCACTTGACATTCTGTCAGACAGCAAGATGCACCTCTTTAGAGAGAGAGAGAGAGAGGGAAATGGTGGGAGGTGAAGGGGTAACTGATTATTAGGTTATTAGGATATAGGGGTATATTATCAGAATGCAAGGGTTTAGCTTTGATTTTTGCTAACTAACCTCTAGATCGATGAGTATTAAGTAACCTCAGCACATGGTTTCCTGTTACTCCACTATCATGCCCACAATCCTGCACTCCCCCAAACTCTTGCTTATAAAAATATTTACCTTTTTTTTTTTTTTTTTCCTTGTCCCTAGCTCCAGATCTCGCTCCCGTTCCCATAGCCGGGAGAGAAACTACCCATCAAGAGATTTCCAAAACAACCGTGGCTACAACCGTGGTTTCCGTGGCTACCGGAGACCCTTCTATTACAACCGTGGACGGGGCCGTGGTTACTATCCACGTGGATACCACAGAGGAGGCGGAGGTGGCGGTGGTGGGGGTGGAGGCGGTTACGGTTATCGTTCTAATAACTGGCACGGAGGCCACCGTGACCAGCAGCAATCCCATGACCACCACAGTCCTAAAAGAGGCCGTTCTCGCTCCCGCACACCCCGGAAGCGCTCCAGGAGCCGCAGCCTTTCCCATTATTCTGGGAAATCCTCATCCCGATCTCGCCATTCTAGATCGTCTTCGAGATCCCCGTCTCCCAGACGCCGTAACTCTGGAAAAGCTCCTTCCAAGGAGTTAAAGAGTAAAAGCTCGCCAATCGAAGGAAAAGGCACTAACAAGGAAGCAGAAACCAAATCTTCTGTACCTATTTCTGAAGAACCGCAGAGCAAATGGGAAAGCCTGAGTGACTACGCCACCAGTCCGAAAGTCTCGAATCCAGAGCCAACCGCTCCAGCAGGGACTCAGCCCGAGGTAAAGGTGTCCCTTTCTGGAGCTACAGGTAACGGTGCCTCTGTTTGGAGAAGCATTAGTGCTCCGGAATCCAAGAGTCCTCCGAAGCCAGCAACATCTACTGGGTTTGGCTTCTTCTCAAAGGAAGACATGAAAGCAGGAGATAAATCAGCCATTTCCACAGCATTCAAAAAGTACGTCCATGTTGAAGGGTTTTAGAATTGCAGTTCTTTTTTTTTTTTTTTTCTTTATTTAACCCAACATCCCTCTCTTTTTGTTTCTCTCGCACAGTGTTTGATTTATAATCACTCTTTTAAATGTGTTTAGTCTGTGCACAGCAAACAAAGCTCCTTGGAAGAAAAATTAAAATGGAAGTCATCTCATTTCAAATGCAAATAATAATCCAAATCTTGCTGGCTGTTGCCCTGTGCAATGAGGTTGTTTGCAATCCGATAATTTAGGAGATAAAGCTTAGCTGATGTAAGTATGTTTCCTAAAACGAGTCCTGGTCAGTCATGTCTGCTGTGGTGCAGTTTTTAGTACTCAATGTATGCTTTTGATAAGTTTCTATCTCTTTTTATTAAATATATTCGGGGAGCTGCATACGTAGAGCTGGGCGATAATCACGTTATAAAACTGTCTGGGTAAATGCCCAACCACGCATACCTTTTTGTTTCTGTTTTCAAAGTTGGACATTAAAATTACATTTACTAAGTATTTCCTAACAGGAGTATAGGTTAGGTAAGCAGTAGGCTTAAAGGAGCAAAGACAGCTGGAGCAAGGAATTGGGAGGATAAAGCTTGAAAGTCTGGAGTAGGAGGATTTAGTAAATGAGATCAATGAACTAGAACGATTGAAGAACTCTGCACGCTAGCTAAAAACTCGAGCTTTGAACTCTGAAGAAGTGAAGCGAGGTAACCATAAAACTGCTGAGGGCTCAGATGAGTTGTTTCGTTTAATAAAAGGCTTTTAATTTAAAATACTGCGTATAGTGTGTGAAGTGGGATCACTTTTAAATGTAAAAAAAAGAGATTGATTCTTAGTCTTTCCCTAAGCATAAATATAAAAACACAATTTAAGTTTTTAGGTTTTGGGTACTTACTAGTTGTTTCTTTACATTATTTATCTCGTTAATAGGCAATTAATTGAAGAAAAAATCTACACATTCGGTACTGATATCAGTTAGGGTTGGGGTTCATAACCAGCTACTGGTTGCTTTTTCTGCTGTTATGTCAACGTGCGAACGATGCGTTACGTATGTCTGGTCACACCCTTATTTTTAGTGAGGTTTTTAGCTAGTGTGTCTTTTAACAATACCTGATTATTTAAATCCTCTAATTAACAGGCATGGATTTGGGGTTCTTTTTGCTTTACTGAACCAGTGGGTGCTTTTGTCTAAAGGAAAATAAAATTTTCCCCCTTATCGCTCAGCTCTACTGTCGATTCAACTTGGGGGAAAAAAAAAACCTTAGGATTTTGACATGTTTAAGAGAGAAATGTGTTTGGATAATCGCTCTTGATCTTTAACTTCAGGTTTCTGGCAGAGAAGAAAAAACCCTCATCTGACTGGGATGACAATCAGGGTGAAGGTCAGAATACCGCCGATGCCGAAAAGGAGAAGGGTAACCGCAAACAAAAGGCCGTTTTTGACCTGGATCCGGATTATGTCGAGTCAAAGACTGATAAAGGTGCCCTTCCGTTCTTGGACGAGTTGGAAGAGGAGTTCGCAAAGAACCTGAGAGAGCGAAAAAATGAAGAGGAGCCCAAATACAAGACCAAACCAACTTTGTCTGCAAGGGAACTGTTTGAAGAGCGATTTGGGAAGTGGGACGATGACTACGTGTCCAACAAAGATTTATCACAGCGAGAGGAAGAAATGGAGGACGAAGAACACGTGATGGAAGAGGTTTACCGAAGCCGCAAGCAGGCGGCACGCAAAGAAGAAAAGGCAGCCAAGAAAAAGGACAAGAAGAAGAACCGTGTGAGTCCAACGTCTCCCTCGCCGCCAAGGAGCACAGAGCGTAGCAAGCCCCTCTTCCCTGCAGCCAGGGAGTCGTCCCCGCCCACTAGATCCTCAAAGAAGAAAGAGCCTGAGTTTAATTTTAGTCTGAAAGTGTTTGATGATGAAGAGGGGAGGTAATTGATCTTTTTAAGTTCTGTTTTTTGAACGATAGTTGTATCGTGTATTAAACGTTTTTTCTCTCCTTTACGCCCTTTTCAGCTCTTCTGGTGCTCTAGCCAAAGAAAGACGTTTGTCTCAGGATCTCATATACCCTGTAAAGAAAGAGCATGAGGAGTTCCGTTCCATTTTCCAGCATGTTCAGGCTGCTCAGCTTCGCCGCAGCCCGTCAGAGTTGTTCGCTCAACATATTGTCACTATCGTCCATCACATCAAAGGTAACCTTGTGATCGTAAACAGCTTATGCTATGGTGGTGTTCTGCTTCTGATGGCCTGGAGTTCCTCAGGGTTCTTTGTTGGGGCCTTTTTAATGTTCGTATTTGTTTGATTTAATTTTTTATTTAATTAAAAAAGTTATTTATTTATTTTTTTGTAGCTCAGCATTTTCGCTCGTCTGGGATGTCTCTGAACGAGCGATTCGGCATGTATCAAAGGAAAGCCGCACAGATGGAAATGATGAGGCAGAGAAAGAGTCCTGAGATCCACAGGTAATTACTCTGATGTTTAGATCCAATTTATTTTAATGCGCTTGCAGAAACGATGACTTCAAACCATGTAGGAAAGATGATCTGTATGAGTTGAGCACATTGATAAACTACAACATGCAAGTGGGGAAAACTTGGAAATTGTTTTCCAATCATCAACAGTAATTGTGTTAAAGTTGAACATTCGGTAACTGCTTACAAACCTGTCTGGAATACGCGCTACATAGTCCAAGGCTACTTTCAAGTTAATGGATTTGGTTTGTTCACTATTTATAGGAGGCAATGTTTTTAGGTGACTTAAAGCTGCATTATTTTTGTGGTGAGAGGAATTTCAGTTTCTAGCTGCTGTAATGTAACAAGAATCAGCGTGTAATTGTTTTGTGAATAGTGAAAATAGACTAAAATAGGGTGCTGTTCTGTAATGAGTAGAAAATTTGACGTTCCATATATAATATAAAAAATATTTTTTTGCGTGTTTTACAAGCGCACAATGTTAACTAACACAGAGGAGTTAGTTCCTTTATTTTAATTTTTTTCATTAATTTTTTTTTTGGTCTTTTCTGTCCCCGCAGGAGAATTGATGTCTCCCCCAGTGCTTTTAAGAAGCACACTCGTCTGTTTGAGGAGATGGAAGAGAGCGACTACAAGGTGACCGAGCAGTTTTCAAAATCTGAAATTCCAGTCCAGTATGTGTGCCAGCTGAAAAGAGCAATGTGCTTTCTCCCCCCCTTCACAACCCCTTCACCCCAGTTTAAAGGAGGTGCAGTAATTCTAAATACGGCAGCACCTCTGGTATACACGTTACACCCTCCTCCTTCCCCCCTCAGCAGCTTTTCTATGATGAGATATGATTATTCAGTGGGTACGTTCATGCCCAAACAAAAAGGCTAATCAGAATGGAAGTGACTATTGAGATGGGTTTGTCCAAGCCTTTCGGTGGACATCTAAACAAAAGCCATAGTAAGTATTTTCTCATTGGAAGTGCATTTGAACACGTGGGGCTCTGTACTAATCACCATAGGGAAAGCATGGGGCATGCTGCTTTCTCATAAGATCAGTTATTGACTTAGTTTTTTTTCTTGGTTAAGGGAATAAAAATACAGGCACTTTTTTTACTCAGACTTTTTTTTTTAAATGTAATTTTATTATAAAACTTAAGCTTTAAACGAGCTGTCATGATTCTATAAGTCTTTTTTTCCCCCTCCCTTCTGTCCTTTGTTTTTAGCTTTGCATCAGTGCTAACTGCTGAATGAAGCTTATAGCTACTGAAAAATGACCATGTGACCGTTTTACCTGAAGCACATTGCGTAGATGTTTCCAGGATTGTTTATATGCAGTGTGTTTGCTGTTTACATTTACGCCCTCATCCAGAGCGACTTGCATTTCTTTCTTGTACAACTGACTAATTCGGGATTAAGGGCCTTTGCTCGGGGGCCCAGCAGTGGCAGCTTGGTGCTGCTGAAAAACGAACCCAGATCCTCTTATTAGCAGTCCAACCATGCTATGTACACGGGTTATCAGGTTAACAAGGTGTTTTACCTGTAATTTTATTTGTAAAACATTTTAAACAATATTAGAAATTGATTGAGAAGTCATCACATATCACCAGGGTTGTATTATACTTTCCCATAATTCATAATCATCTTTAAAGTTGAATTGTGCACTTGTTCTAATTACCACAAAACCTCTCCACTTTTTTGATGTAAAATTTAATACAAATGTTTTTTAAGCCTGAGATTGAAAGTCAGTGTTGTAGGATTAAATCTCTTGACAAGCACCTTGTCAACGGCTTGTAGACCCATTAAATTATTTCCCTGCGTTAACAGTAGATGGCACACCTCGTCTGGAGTTTGGCCTGTTCTGTCTTGTTTATTGCTGTACTTTTGCCTAACAGTAAAAAACTGTAAACTTGAAACGATTAATGCACTTTGTTTTTTTTGGGGGGGTTTTTTTTTGGCTGGAAGCCTGTTGGTTTTTACAGTTTTCTTATATTGGTACTGGCTGTGATCTGTTACACCTCATCAGGGATTTAGTTTATATTGAGTTTGTGTTTTGGTGTAAAAAAGGCTGTGTATTAATATTAAAGTGTGTCACTGTGTCTTTGCAGGATTTTGCAAAAAAATACGAAGGAGAGTCAGTGGACCTGCGTTTGGATATTGAGCGACGTAAAAAATACCCCAAACGCGAGGGGACTAAAGGTTCAGCCGGATCGCGAACCCCCAGCCGGGAACTCTCCCCTGACAAATCCTCCAAACACAAGAAGTCCAAGTAAGTCACGCATACCCATGGACCAGGTACAATATAACACAACTGTCTCCTTTGAATAGAAAATATTGTATACAGAATAGGGCTGCATGATATTGGGAAAAACAAATTTTGTGATATTTGATGTAAGTTGTGTGTAAAATATAAGAGAAATTATCAACATAGATAAATACAATAAAACAGCGATGGAAATGAAAGTGTTATGTTCTTTTGGAGATTCAGAAATTAAATAATCAAATGTAAAATTACACTGTATAGTACAAATAATTCACAAATGATCTTTTTTAAAGCTACAAAAGTTATTGTTCCTAAATGTTATAAACTTTATCGACGTGTGTACACAGTAACAGACCTTAAAACAATGTAAAAATGGTAAACTTGGGCTTTATAATTTAACTTTGCAGTCAAGCCACAATTCACATTGTGCATCCTGTCATGTGACAGATCTACACATTGTGCCGCCCCGCTAATACAGAAATGTAATGTTTTGTTTTTTTATATTTGGTTATTTAATTAAAATCCTTTCGCATAACTTGCAGCTAAAAACTGCTAATATACTGAATTAATCAGAATTAAACAGTGTAATACAGTTTGTCGTCCCAGGATCTTGCAGGTCTTTCCAAGTTACTTTATCTGCACAATGTCACTTAATCTCGTCACCACTATTTTTTTTTGTACCTGTACAGAGTGTTTTTTTTTTTTTTTTTTGTACTGTCTATTTTCACTATCTGGAGTGGTTTGTGTTGTTTATTTGCACTGGTTGCACCTGGTTGCACACATGCACTTTATGTTGCTAAAACTTTTTTTTAAGTCTTTAGCTCTGTGATGTTCTTCTGTTAAATAGCTCTTTTGTCTTGTTTAACACCACGAGGTCCTGGAGAAACGTTGTTTTATTTCACTGTAAACTGCATCTGCTATATATGGCCGAAATAAATAGATTCTTCATACAGTTACATTTAAGTCATTTTGCAGATGTCCTTATCTGGAGTGACTTGCACATGTTGGTCCCTCCAGATAAGGACATCTGCAAAATGACTTGAATCTTTTATTCAGCTGAGCAATTAGGAGTTAAGGGCTTTGCTCGGGGGCCCAGCAGTGGAAACTTGGTGGCACTGGTAATTAAACCCTGATCTTTCAATTAGAAGTCCAACACCCTTAACACTTAATCACTACCACTTCCCCTGATACTTAGTTGATACTTGGTTTTCTCAGCTAAACAAGTTAAGATGCCATAATTTAATGATGGTCTGGTTATCAGTCCTGTTGCTCCACAGTTCAGGCTAAAGAACTTCCAAGCTATATAGTATGTGAGGCAATTAGTATGTAATTGTTCTTAATATGCAATAAACAATAGGTGAAAAGTTCCCTGATGACTTTCCAACTTCTGCTCGGGTTCTAAAGTACACATGATGGACATTTTACTATCCTATGATCCTGCAGGAGAGACGACTCGACGTATTCCAAAATGGCAGCTGACACAAGGTTTTTCCAAGAGCTTTAAATTCTTGACGGAAAAAAAACATTTTCATGTCACACTTTAAATTCGTGCTGTTGGTGGTGTCGTGATACTAACATGGCGGATGTAGTCAATCTGAATTTTATTTATACTGACCTGTAACTGTACTATATAGAACTAAATCTGATGTAGTACAGACTTGAGTATAGCTCACCATTCAATTAAGTTTCATGGTTTTGACCTATGTGGGTTTTTTGTTTTTTTAATAATTGAAGGAAAAGCAAGAAGAAGCGCGAGCGTTCTCCTTCCTCCTCCTCGTCATCCTCCTCCTCTTCACCACACACGTACAGATCCAGAGAGTACCATGGCGAAGAGCTGGAGCATATGGAAAAAGGAGGCTTTGACAAGTCCCGCCTGGGGCCACGCGAGTATTCCCGGGATTATGAGGGGGGCCACATGGAGAGAGGAGGCTTCGAGAGAGGAAGAGGAGGGTATGAGCGAGGAGGGTTCGACCGGTCCGGATACGATAGAGGACGCGGGGGATACGACCGTGGATTTGTATGTTAAACGATCATTGTTAACATGATGTACTTCATAACATTTTGTTTCTGGATAACACACATTAACACACACATTGTTACTGTCACAGTTATAGATTTTATTGAGATCTCATACAGCCAAAAAATCAGGGTAATGCAAGACAGGTGGTGGTAATTATAAAAATAATTAATGGCCTTTTGCTTCACAGCCTAGAATGAGAGGGAGGGGATGGAACAGAGGAAATTACTCCAACAACAGTAACAACGTAAACCCTCCAAATATGAGTGGATCAGCACGTCCTCAGGAGGAGGAGTGGGACCCTGAATATACCCCCAAGAGCAGGAAGTACTATCAGGTATCTACAGACCACACACACACCTGTCTTAACCATTTTAGACTCGATTTGTAATGATCTACATTTCTCCACTTTCCTCCGGCAGCACGATGACCGTGACCGTGAAGGAGAAATGAAGTGGATGGACGGACGTGGTCGCGGGCGGGGCATGTACCCACGCACCAGAGGAGGCTCCTTCGCCATGCGTAGAGGAGGTGCCGGTGCCGGAGGAAGCAGCGGAAGTCCCAAGTGGACCCACGACATGTTCCAGGGAACTACAGAGGAGGGAGAGCTGCCTGACGACGGAGCCGAACACGGCCTGAAAGACGACGAGAAACCGGCAGACAGCTCCACCTCTAAACCGTAGACCACACCCACTTATCTTAGTGTGTTTTGTTTTTTAGTCACTGCAGTCTCCGAGTGCAGGTGTGTTCTAACGAAATGTACATTTGTACTCTGGCGCCACTCTCAGCTTAATATCTCTGATTTAGTACAAAATGTTTTCCGCTTAATTTTTAGTTTAAAATCTTTTTTTTTTTTATTTTTTTTTTTTTTTTTTTTTTTTTTTTTTTTTTATTTTTTTTTTTTTTTATGTAATTTTAGACAGTTCCAGCTGAAATTATGAGCCTGCTGTCTTCACATACATGTGTGTTTTTCATTTTATATAACGTGTAATGGGATGCGCAATACAAAATGAAAAACGATAAGACGGGGACTGCAGTGTTGTTGTTTTGCTTTCCCCCTGTTGCTGCTCCTTGTGTCTAACTCTGTTTCTGTCTCGCAGCATCTTTCCTCCTTCTATTTCTGCGTGCCATCTTGTTAACATTAATCGCTGTACCGTTTTCCTTTTGAAAAGCACCCACTGTGTATTTTTAATGATCCGTGATTAATAAGTTGTGTGTTCAAACGTTAGTGGCATTTTTTTCCCCCTAAATGTTCTAAATTGCTTTTTCATTCACTGTTGATTTGTAAAAAAAATTATTTTTTTTTTTTTACTTTAAATCCATATGTGCTTGGATTTGTAATCAGGATCCCGAAAGATTTTAGTCAAAAGGAAATTCATTTTGTGTCAGATGAAGGGTGTTGTGGTAAAGTGGACACCGTTTATATGCAAAACCGCAGCTGATCATTTTAGACATGCTACACGTTGTGTGCAGTTGTAGCTCTAAAAGTAAAGAGCTATGATAATTTATAACTGTAGTAAATATGTAATCAAAATATTTCGCTTGGTAAACATCACCTTTTTCGTTTCCAGTGACTCGTTTATACAGCGGTTTTGTTTCTACTGTACCGGCAATGCTACTTTTATGCCCTTTCCTTTCAATAAAACCCCCCTCTCTCTCTCTCTCTCTCTCTCTCTCTCTCACACACACACTTTCTGTCTCGGTTTACTTAAAAGGACGTCTTCATGGTCTTGTCCGACAGCTGGAAGCCGTTACATGCTGAATGTCATGGGAATGGGTCAGCTCTAATCTCTGGATTTAACACACATCGATAGCGTCTGCAGTAAGAGAGTTGTTACAGCTGGACCTCTTAAGTGTTCAGGGTTCAGCTGTGGAGAAATAACTGACGAAAGCAAATAAGAAAACATTTTATAAACATTTTTCAGGACAAAAGTTTTTGTCGTACAACAAAAATGTCTATCACAAGCCGGCTAATTACATTTTCTAATCATGTGCAATTAGCATTTAAATCCTGTTCTGAATAATGACCCTTTTTTCCCCCCAGAGTGAAATGTTAAAGGGTAACAGATGTTGGTTGGCATTTCTCGCATTCCTTCGGAAAAGTTAAGCCACGTTTTAAGATTTTGCATTAATTTTAAAAACAGAGCTGTTGGTTCGACTTAACACCCGTAGGTTCTGTGCTCTATGTGGAAACCTGAATGTTTACATTATTTTTTTTGTGTGTGTGTGTAAAGGCTTTACACAGGATGCTGAAACTGAGCTGTCAGGATTCAGAGGCGCATCATGCGAAATTAAAATCATAATGAACCTCCTGTAATTTTGAGTTGATTAAAAGTAAAGAAATGACTGAAAACGCCTGGAATTAAGAATGTGAGAAAGTGAATTGGACATAAAACCTAGATACTGATTGCATTTCTAAAGTTAATTCTTTGTAAGATGAAAACAGTACTATGAATAATTATTTGCTGGAAATCTGGATCATTAGTCCAGACATTGATTACTTTCTATGTATGCAGATTTATCCATGATACGAGAACCCTGTCTGTTTTTAGACTCCTATAACTGGGTGCCCTTAAGGCAGCCGCGCTTTGGAAATTCTTGCCTGATCTAGCTACACAAAGATTCCTGTGGTGCGGCTTTTACATACATAACGGTAACAGAACTGAGCGCAGAAAAATCAACACCAGAAGCTTTGATACACTGCACTAGCTAGTGTTATCAGTAACAGTAGTGAGGCCTAAACCCCTCCCTGAGGATGAAGTCCTCGAGCTGACCCTGGTCTAGGGTTCGATCCTGAGCCTGTTTTATGTGTGGGGCTTCCCATCTTTGTGTCTCTGTTGGTTTGCTCCCACATCCCAGGAATTTCCCAGTAGCTCCATCGCTGACTCCTTAATTTGAGTAGCCTCATTCCCAGAATCCCCAAGGATGTGCTTTAAATCTGGTAATCAGGGGCACCACTTAGGGTGGGAAAGTTGGGACAATTCCCCCAGAGATGTTTTATTAGTATTACCAGTACTAGCAGTAATGTTTGATGGGAGGCCCAACCTCAAATGTGCAGTGGTGGCTCAAATGGTTAAGGCACTAAGTTGTTGATCTGAAGACCAGGAAGTCCTGGGTTTAAGACCCACCACCACAAGCCAGTCACTGTTGGGTCCTTGAGCAAGACCCTTAACCCTTCCTGCTCCAGGGGGCACTGTATCATAGTTGACCCTGTGCTCTGACCCCAACTTTCTAGGATGGGATATGCAAAAAAAGAATTTCACTCTGTTATAAAGAAGTATATGTGACAAAATAAGGAAATGTACATTTTTTTTTTTACATTTTATTCTATCATGGGGCCCAAAATTGCTAGTGGTGCCCCGACAGTGCTATTAAGCAACAGAAACCCATTATGTAGAAGAGATAAGGAATTCCTGTAAAATCTGAAAGCAGAATATGGCAGGGAACTAATATATGTGTGGTGAAGCTTGTTTTTTGGAGCAAATGCTTTGACATTTGTGACCATTTTAATGTCCTTTAGGGAGAAAAGCTGTTTGTTTTAAATTGGAGAGCAGTGAGAGGAAGTGCAAGCCTGAGGAAAACAAACAGACAAAGGTTCTCCTCGAGTGTGGTAAAGTCTAGTTTAGACAATTCACCATTGTGTCTTATAAAGGCTTTAATGGAAAACGTGTACAAAATGAGACTTATTTTAAATCCCAATGAAGTGCAAATTGTTTGCTGTACAGTATATCAAAACATCTAAACCTCCCAGTCATCACTAGCGATAGTGCACACGACCGAGGGTTCCAGTCCCGGTGACCAGAATATCTGGTTGTCCGTTTCTCCAGATTTCTCTGACGATGCGTTCCCGCTCCTCTAAACGACGAGCTCTTTCCAGCTCGTCCGCCGAGGAGAAGACGTTCACGCCACCGATGAGCCCGTTGGATGGGTTCTGCTCGCTCACAGGAGCGACAGTGACATCAGGTACCTCTTCCTCTCCTTCCTCATCACTCTTGCCCAGCCGTTCTTCCTCGTCTGCCTCGTTGGATTCTTTAAGACTTTTCTTGTCAGAGGTGGAAGGTTTTTTCACTTTGTTTCGTCTGGGCCTGCAGGCGAAACCCAGGATGAGGAGCGTCAGAGCCAGGAGAAGACCAAAACACACTCCCAGCATAAAGTAGAGCGCAAAGCTTTCCATGTTCTCTGCATGACAGACAACACAACCTTTTATTTAGGCTGAACTGTAATCGTTATCATTTATTCAGCAGTAATGTCTACCTTCTAAATAATTCTTTAGAATGAATCGTTGAACATCTAGTTTTATAAATTTATTTTTCGAACGAATCAGTTGAACAAAAACTGATTCTTTTTAAATGATTCTTTAGAATGAATAGTTAAACAGATACTCTTTCTGCAGGTCGATACACACCTGTAATGTGAGCGTAGGTTGCCATGCTGTTGCTCAGCAGCTCCATGTCCTTTCTCACAGGATTCATTGTTTTCTGTTCTTCTGTCACACACACACGGTCCTCATCACTTTTCCGGTTACTCAGCCCACACACTTTGACAGACACAGAAAATATTTATTAGAAATGCTGTCCAATCCCGTTGATAAAGCTTTGTTGTAACTTTCTCTTTAAACGACACTGAAGTTACTCAGTTAAGTAAAACTCACTGATGTCCCAGAAAACAAATGTCTTTTGAATAGTCGACTCTGAGTTCAGCCTCAGACCTTTAACACAGAATTTATGCACCGAGAAGCCAAATTTACAGCTTAATAAAGCAATAAAGTGAAGCGTGTCCAATACACAGAGACAAAGACTCTTAATTTAAACAATAAAAAGCTACAAATCAGCGGTTAAACACAGAAAAGTAAAACATTTAGATAATAAACACTGAGAAACCAAACACTGCCCAAGATGATAAACACTTCAGTGTCTAATGATAATTCATTTAAATGAGACATGACATTTCAGGTGTTGTACTTTAAGCTAATCGCTAATAATGATCACATATTCTTCAGTGATATCTACCCTCTAAATAAAAAAATATATTTGTGAATTAAATTAAACATCTGATTCTTCTAAATTATCTTTAGAATAAATCAGTTGAACATCTGATTTACTTTTCAAACAATTGAACAATGTCTGATTCTTTAGAATAAATCATTTAAACATCTGATTCTTTTTAAACAATTCTTTAGAATGAACCAGTTCAACATCTGATTCTTTTTAAACAATTCTTTAGAACGGACCAGTTGAACAATGTCTGATTCTTTAGAATAAATCATTTAAACATCTGATTCTTTTTAAACAATTCTTTGGAATAAATCATTTAAAACATCTGATTCTTTTTAAAACAATTCTTTAGAATGAACCAGTCAACATCTCTGATTCTTTTTTTTAAACAATTCTTTGGGAATAAATCATTTAAACATCTGATTCTTTTTAAACAATTCTTTAGAATGAACCAGTTCAACAACATCTGATTTACTTTACAAACAATTTTTTTTTTTAGAACGGACCAGTTGAACAATGTCTGATTCTTTAGAATAAATCATTTAAACATCTGATTCTTTTTAAACAATTCTTTAGAATGAATCAGTTTGAACCAGTTCAACATCTGATTCTTTTTAAACAATTCTTTAGAATGAAAACCAGTTCAACATCTGACTCTTTTTAAAACAATTCTTTAAAATGAACCAGTTCAACATCTGATTCTTTTTAAACAATTCTTTAGATTAAACCAGTTCAACATCTGATTCTTTTTAAACAATTCTTTAGAATGAACCAGTTCAACATCTGATTCTTTTTAAACAATTCTTTAGAATGAACCAGTTCAACATCTGATTCTTTTTAAACAATTCTTTAGAATGAACCAGTTCAACATCTGATTCTTTTAAACAATTCTTTAGAATGAACCAGTTCAACATCTGATTCTCTTTAAACAATTCTTTAGAATGAACCAGTTCAACATCTGATTCTTTTTAAATGAATCTTTAAAATAAATCAATTAAACAACATCAGATTTACTTTTCAAACAATTATTTAGAACGGACCAGTTAAACAATGTCTGATTCTTTAGAATAAATCATTTAAACATCTGACTCTTCTTTAATGATCCTTAAGTTAAATTTTTGATTTTTTTTAAACAGTTCTTTTGAATGAACCAGTTGAACAACATCTGATTCTTGTCAAAAGAATCCTTAGAATAAATCAGTTGAACACTTTTTTTCCCAAACAATTCTTCAGAATGAACAAGTTGAACATCTAACTATAAAATGATTATTTAGAGTAAACCAGTATAACAACATATGATTCTTTTAAACAGTTCTTAAAAACAAATCAATTAAACATCGATTCTTAAAAATAATCTTTAAAGTAAATCAGTTGAACAAATCTGATATTTAAAAATGATTCTTCGGAATGAACCAAATGAGTCTTTACAATAAATAATTTCAACATCTGATTCCTTTTAAACAATTCTTTAAAATGAGTCTGATTAGTTTTAAATGATTCGTTAGAACAAATCAAATAAACATATGATTATTTTAAACGATTCTTTAGAATAAATTAGTTGAACAATGCCTGATTTGAATAAATGATTCTTTTTTATTATGAACCAGTTGAACGTCTGATTAGTTTTAAATTATTTTTTAGAATAAATCAATAAAACAATTGATTCTTTTTTAATGATTTAAAAATTAATCAAAACTTCATTATGTCAATATTACAGGGCGCTGTCTGAAATCGCATACTATATAGTAGGTGAAACTGAGTATGTGAGGTGAGTAGTATAGTAGAATAATCTGCAGAAGAGACGACTCGTCATATACAGAAGTGGTGGGAAGCAGAAATGTGCTACAGTTTTTACCAGGTTCTATCTGGTTTTCTCATAAGTGGTGTATATAATTAGACAGACATCTATGATTAGACGTTCTATATGATCTACATCTGATTATTATCGACGTGTGTATGATCTCTTACATTTACCTGAATAAAGTTGAGGAATGAAACATTAAACACAGAAAAGATAAACACTGATTCACTAAACACCAAACGCAGGTTAATGATGAAGAAATCTGACTAAAGAGGGCAGCACAGTAGCATAAATATTTAGTACACAACTTTTACATCTGTGTGTGTGTGTGTGTGTCTATGGCTTTATACATCCTGGTGTGGACCTAAACCTGAATACACACTGACTCATGGGGACTCGTGTCACATGGGGGCCAAAATTGAGGTCCCCATAAGTACAAAAGCTTCTGAATCATACAGGCTGGGATTTTTTGAGGGGTTAGTGGTTAGGGTTAGAGTTAGGGATTAGGGGTTAGTGGTTAGGGTTAGAGGTTAAGGGTTAGGGGTTAGGGGTTAGTGGTTAGGGTATAGAAAATACAGTTTATACAGTATAAAAACCATTACACCTATAGAGAGTCCCCACAACGATAGGTAACCAGACGTGTGTGTGTGTGTGTGTGTGTGTGTATGTGTGTGTGTCCACCCCAAAAACATGTGTGATCTCTCAAGTTAGACTTTTCCAGTTTTCCCACAGAAGCAACACTTCAATGTTCTTTACACTCTGGGAAAACGATAGAAGTTATGATTATGTCAGTCTCTAAGGGAAAGACAGGAAGTGTGTGTGTGTCGGGGGGGAAGAAGTAAAACAGGCAACATATGCCCCAGCAGACAGGAAATGACTCCGAACACACGACCCCTCGAAAGCCACATGTTAAGTTTAATTAGCTTCACTAAAACCATTTTACGCAAATTCCACTAAATTAGTAAACAACTCGTTATTTTAATATTTATATAATTTTATGATGTGCACGAGAACATAAGTCTATAAAATAATAAAGTTTATAGAATGAGCACTTCAGGCTGTTGGTAGTGGAGGTGTGGCTCGGTTTATAAAGTTTTGGGTGATGAACTTTTCTCTGGAATGTGTGTTTGGGACGCAGCTGGAATGCGTTTGGGACACGACCTTGGTGACGGAATAAACCATGTGACCCTGACACCCCGGGCCTGAGACCGAGGGGCTGTGTTGGTCTCTTCCTGCTTACTTCCTGTTTAAAGACCCATAATTAGTGCAGGGTGTAATCTACTGAAACGAGACCCAGACGCCCTCTTACCCTCTACCTTTCGCCCCTCCTTCCTGATCCCTATCAGCTCTCAGTAAACCCAGGGCAAAAAGAACACAGCCGAGCTTCTGCTGGGGCACACGGGAGTCAGAGGAAGACGCTCTGTCTGTCTCACAGCCTTGGACCCTTACGGTCTCACTGTTTCTACCTCTTTCTTTCTCTGTTATTTTTTGGGGGTCTTACGCTCTGTGTCACTGTTATTCTCTCTCTCTCTCTCTCTCTCTCTCTCTTTCTCTCCCTCTATCTTTCTCTCTCTCTGTCTTCCTTTTTTCGTGGATCTATCTGCCTTACTTTCTGCCTCCATGCTTTCATATCTCTCTCTTTCTGTTGGTCTACTGTTACTCCCTGTCTCACTGTTTCCATCTCTCGCTCTCTCATCTGTCTCTTGTTCTCTTCAATTTTCTCTCTCTCTTTCTCTCTCTCTCTCTCTCTCTCTCTCAATTTCTCTCTCTCTCTCTCTCTCTCTCTGTCGGTATTACTGTCATAGTCTTTGTCTTGTTTTTACCTCTCTCTGTGGGTCTCACTCTATCTCTTTGTCTTATATCACTATCTTTGTCTCACTCTCTCTCACTCTATTTTCTCTATGTCACTTTGAGTTCCAGTATATTCTGGACTTGCGTTATGTCTTACTCTGTCTTTATTTTTGTTATATATCTCTCTGTAGCACATCCTGTCTCGGTCTTATTCTTTCTCTTTCACTGCGTACTAATCTTTGTCTTACTCTTTTTCTGTATGTCTCTCCATCTTTCTGTTTGTCTTACACTATTTCTCACCTTTCCTACTTGCTGATGTCAGTCCTACTACAACTGTATTTCTGTCTCACACTCTTTGACCTGTTACTTTGTCTTCTTCTTGTCTGTCTCTCTGTTTCTCTCTCTCTCTCTCTCTCTCTCTCTCTCTCTCTCTCTCTCTATCTATTATTATTGTTATTATTGCTGTTATTGTCCATTTTTACACTAAACAACAACTGTGTGGATAAACTAAACTACAAATGTAAAGTTCTGCTATGCACCAATGCCATCTAACCACACACACGCACACACACACACACACACATACACACACACACATACGCACAACACACACACACACACACACACACACACATACACACACACACATACGCACAACCCCCCCATACACACACACACACAAAAGAATGTAATAACAGACTGTAGTGTGAGTCAATTTGTGTCATGTTTGTTTAGAAAGCCACAACATCTTAAAATAACTCAATCAGATACCAAACACACACACACACACACAAACACACACACACACACAAAAACACATGACTCACAGACAAAACATTGCTGACACACACCATTTCCCAGCAGTCACTCTGTTTCCTGTAGCCAACAACCTGCTACAACTTGCACCACCACCACCACCACTGGCGTGTGTGTGTGTGTATGTGTGTGTGTGTGTGTGCGCGCATGTTCAATCTTTCATTTATAAAATCATAATTACCCTAAAAACCATACATAATGATCATAAAGTCACCGTAAACTTTGAGTTCTGACATCACAGCCTTTCTTAACAATAATTTATTTATTATCAATACGGTGGATTCTGATTGGTCAGACGCTTTTGATGAATTTTATTTATTTTATATTAATGCGTCGGGTTCTACTAGTAAAAAAGTAAATTATTTAAAAATAATCTAATCAATTATATATGAACAGCAGTTTGTCTTTCTTTCATCTTTCTTTCTTTCTTTTTTTTCCACTGTCCTTCCTTCCTTCCTTCTAATCGTGTCAGGTTTTGTTGAAATTAATTTTACATTTCAAAAAGAAGAATTTTTGCAAAAAATATGTAAATTTCACCTCATTAAAATTCACTAATGAATCGCTGCTAAATTTGAATTTCAGCTCCCGCTCTATGATGTCACATGGACTTCCCAGCAAACGACCAATCAGCTGTAAGAAAACATTTATATCCCTCCTCCATGCTTAAAATGAGGCTAATAACACGTGTAGCTAGTTCTTACAGCTAACAGTAAAGACGCAGTGAAAGTCGAAACGACTCAGAC
>VCAZ01000095.1:0-35000 GCA_005784505.1 Bagarius yarrelli | reverse complement strand
TCACTCAGGGAATCATTGACTCATTTACTTGGTGAAAGCCAGGCTTGGTGATCTTCTGACTGAATGGGAGGATAAGGATTCCCTGACTGACTCGGTGATCCACTGACTGAATGGGATAATTCCCCAAAACAAATGCGGGCAATGAGTCACACTGACAGTCTGAACATCAGTAAGTCCAGTTACTGTCTGATTTACTGACTCAATACCTGACTTACTAATAACAAGGATTAAAAATCAACTGCATTTTACATTAAATCCGTGAGTGAATCATTAGGTCAGGTATCGAGTCAGTAAGTCTGAACATTAGTACGTCAGTTACTCGCTCATTAAATCTGTCATTAATTAAACAGGTATTACAATTAAAACCATGAATTGGGGAAGTCACTGAGGAGTTTTTTTTTCCTAAGCCGATCTTTAACCACGAGGAAGGTCTTCAAAGCTCTTGCATTTTGGGTTTGGAGATGAATTTAGAACCATGATCATTTGGCAGAGAGGCAGCTACATTTCCTTTCTGCTTGATCATTAGGCAGTTCCCTGCAGGTTGCTATTAAACTTTCTTACAGACACACAACACACTATTAATCATTCACACTGCATGAAGCGGTACAGCCCGTGGTGTAAAGTGGGGCGGGAGGGATATTCGTTAAAAATAATTAAACAAAAATAAGTTGAAAATAGATCAATGATTTCAATCATGTTGAGATTTTCCACACGAGACAGGTTTAAAAAGATGGAGTTTTCGTGGAACACACACAATGGAATGTCCCTCTTGGTCAGGACTATGGAGAAGCTCAAAGCGTGTTTTGTAGGTTTCTCTGCTTGAGCGGCGGGTCGTGACTGTGCTGAAGGAGAAATCCCATCTCGCTGCCCGCATTTCAGTGTCTAAATAAATAAAGCGGAGGCGAAGCAGTTGGCGATGCCAATCGATGACTGTTCTTAAAAAGGGACACATGGCCTGACGTCAATCTTCTAATCTCTTCTACACAGTCTCTCTTTTTCTTACGCTCGTTCTCAAGGGCGAGTCATTATTTTACATCCTTAACGAGAAGGCGACCGGGTTATCAGGCGGAACTTGAAGGCTCTTCCTTGTTAAATGAGTAATCTGGTTACTGGCAGGAAATCTGACATGATTCTCCCTTTCGAGACAAATTAAAATCACAGCTCTGGCAAGCAGGCAGTTTAACAAACCTCATCTGTTAAATGTGAGGTGACACTGGCGTAATAAGTTCCACACGTGGGTACGAATCCCACTGGCGCTACAGTGTCGTTGGTCTGCTGAATAAAGCTCTCCGGACTTAAACGATGACCTTTATGGACATCCACTGTCTTGTCTTCCGGTTTGCCGGGAGGCCGTTAACTAAATGAAGTCTGCAAATGATGTAATTTCCACATGTAGATGTGCGGCAAGTGCGTCACGTTGTGTTTTCCCCCCCACAGACATGTCATCTCTGCACCGCAATGACGCAAGTGCACCCTGGGTCATGTAACAATAAACCAACCAATCAGCTTCCTTACCTTTTCCGTTACACCGAAAACATCAGCAGCTTATTTTTTGTTTTTTTTGTTTTTTTTAAGCAAGGGTAAAAAATCTGTTGCTGGAATTTCCTTGATGTAACTAAGTGCAGCTGATAGTTGCTTAGTAGTTAAATCACCTAGTCGGTGGATTATCTGGTCAGTGAGTCAGTATATTACAAAGTGAGTTGATCTGTCAGGGAAACCATGGTGTGAAACAGTTGGTCAAGGGAATCACTAAGCGAGTCAAAATCACCAGAAGGAAGTAATTCATTAAGTAAGAATAATAAATCACATTAGAACTATAAATTCATACGACTGAGATTATCAAGTTAATATAAATTACATACATTATTAAAAATCAGCCATTTAAATGATGTGAAAAGTTTAGGAGAGAGAGACCTATGAAATGTAACTCTCAGAGTCGTGCCCCATCTTTCCTGGTCAGACAGACGTTTCGTCTGTGTCGGTGCTTTGTGCTGAAAGCGGTACAGTAACTTCAGAGCCAGAGACCAGAGATTTGGGACGCAGGTTTAGAGACACACAACCTGCAATGAACCATCTGCGCCGTGACAGAGAGTCGCTGCTGTAACTGCTTCAGTGATGAGCAAAGCCAAGGACCACAGCTGTTTCGTCTCGCCTCACACACACACACACACAGAGAGAGAGAGAGAGGCAAGACAGGCCAACTTTAAGATTGGCATGCAGGGAGAAAGAGAGAGAGAGAGAGAGGCAACAGCGTGTTTTATCCGACTCTTTCAGCAGCTGTGGGGTGAGAAGACAAGCCGCTTTGCTCGCCAACACACTCATCCTCATGTTGAGATAAATCGAAGATGTCGCGTAGAAGCACAGGAGGAAAGCGATCTTGTAACGGCTTGAGGAAAAAGTCTCTCACACACTTGTTGCCTGCCATCAGAACAAACCGGAACACAGAAAGGAGACCGAGAAACAGCAAGGGGTCAACATCAGAAGAGAGTTCCAGGTCATGTGACCGCAGACTGATTCGTTAAGCTCTGGATATTAATCAGGGGGAGTCATAGGACAGTGGTTAATGTTTTGGACCGCTGATTCAAAGATCATTGGTTCAATTCTCAGCACCACCAATCCGCCACTGTTGCAAACTCAAAATCTCAAAACGCCGCTACAAAATGTAAAAAAACGTAAATATGCACTCTGCTACAAAGTGTGAAAAACCTGCAAATATGCACTCTGCTAGTGTAAAAAACGTAAGCGTACACGTGTGCTGGTGAGCTACCGCCAGCGTAGATGGGAGTGTCGTGTAATGGATCTATAAAAGCCCGTGCACTGAAACGCAGCGTTAATCAGAGGGTGTGTTTATGAGAATGTTGAAAACGCTGAGGCGCTACGAGTCACAATAAAACCGATTTTTACAGCTCACACAATCGCCCAGGTTTAAAAGATAAAGGGATGATGAGATCCAGTGATATAAAGTGTGTGTGTGTGTGTGTGGATATAAAGTGTAAAGAAGCTGGTTGTAGCTACAATCCTGTTATAACAATGATAGAAATATTACATTTAATAGCTTGTTGTCATGATGCATTGTTTAACATGAAAAAGGTTGGAGACTGGAGGAGACGTACAGTTACACCCATTCCATCAACAGACAGTCAGTTATTAATGTTGTAAACTTTGGTGTCTAATCATTTGGATCAGTATGAGAAAGTGGTTTTTGTAGGATGGGGTAAAAAGAATGTTTTGTATGTACTACATTAGAGAAAGAAGTGAGGGATGAAGTAGAAAAAAGAATAAAAAAAAAAAAAAGAAGAGGGTACGTACGTTGCCCATGTACTCGGAAAGCAGGTCCTGCAATGCCTGGCGCACGGAGTTGCACTCGGCTACGATGCGCTCGCGGCGGTCGTCACGCGTGCAGGAGGAGTCGGCCATGAGAGCGGCACCGCTGATGATGCTCTCCAAGCGTTCCTCCAGGGACGGCCGAAAGCGCTCTTCACTAAAGTTCAGCGGGTCCACAATGATCTGCTTCTGTAGAGGGGAAAAAAAAAAAAAAAAAAAAAAAAAAAAAGTCATTCTAAATCTTGCGTTCATGAATTAAAAAGAAAAATTAATTCAGACATCAAAAGAATCACAAGCACAATGTACCTGTTCATTACTAAACAAACATTTACTGATTCTTTACCAGCAGGGAGTCGATTCAGTGTCGACTCACTTTCTGAATCAAAAAATCTCATATTCCCCCACTGTATATCCAGTGTTGGGGAGTAACTAGTTACATCTAACGGCTTTAGATATTTTAACGTAACCAAGTTTAAGCCACAGAGAAGCACCAAGTTGATTGAAGTCCATGTGACATCAATGGTATAATTTTTTTGTACAAGGAAAACAAAAATAACTAAACGTTTTGTCTCTACTAGAAATATTTTATAAATAATGTCTAATCCGTGGCAGCATTTATGTGCCTGACAAGCTTTTTTCTTAGTTCATCATCTGTATAATCTGATTGCATTAAGTAAAACGTTAAAAAAAAAAAAAAAAACAAAAAAAAAAAAAAACACACTCAGTCTTTAGACATGTTCCATGTGTACAGCGTGTGTTGTAAACTACTCTTACAGCAGTGTTGCCAGATTGGGCAGGTTCCTGACCAGCTTCTTCCAAACACGTTGGACCATAAAAAAAAAATACTACTAATAATAATAAAAATGAATAAATAACTATAAATGCATTAAGCTGATCTGTGAAATACTGCTAACGTGTGCATTTCAATAGCCGAGTGTAAACAAGGCACAACGCAACGGTTGTAAACTTCTGTCTGGGTCTGCGACAGGTCGTAGTGCTGTCGCGAATGCCACAAGTGACCACAAGGGGCGCAGTAAAGACCATAATGTGGAACAAAGTTACCGCTGTTTTTTTTTCCTCTGCACAAAAAAAAACCCCAGCTGAAGCACTGATGACAATGACTCTTGAGGGCTTTTTCCCCCCTAGGACTTGAGGGTGTCAGTTACCTTGCTGTCCATCAGAGGGCCAGAGTGCTCTTGAGTTCCTGGAGGTCACCTAATCAAGATATTACTGATGAAATCTATGTCTTTTAGACGCATTTTAAAATATGCGTTTTGTGGTTAGGAATAAGGTTGAAACTAAACTCTGCAGGACACCGCCCCTCCAGGTCCCCGCTGTCTTACAGTGTGTCCAAAGATGAAAAAGTCTCCTGCTTTTGGAACACCACCAGTGTGAGGAATAAATGTCAGAATTGTCATGTTCGGGTAAACTATTCCTTAAAAGTAGCTATAAATAAATAAAAAAATAAAATCTCAGTCCTTCTAAATAATTACAACCAATCGATGCAGCAAAAACAAACTCACACTTAATACATCATTTATTTATACCTTCATAATTAGTAATGTATCCGAGTGACTTCCCAAAAAAGAGCAAAATTAAACTGTAAATCATAAACTTCTCTTTCCTGCAGACTGTAACTGGAGACTCCTTCAGCAAATGTCTGAATAATGGGTAAAAAGCAAGATAAACTGTTCTATTATTATTATTATCCAGGTGTCCGAGTGGAGATAATCAGGGTCACTGGTGGAAGTGCTGGAGGTTCCGTTTCCTCTGATCTTGTCTAATGATGGAAGTATTTATAAAAACAGGATTGAAAATGTCCCCCAACTTTTTCTTCTGCAAACGGTATTGCGATAACACACACACACACACACACGAGTTATTAGGAGACTTTAAATGCAAAGCGAAAACTTCATGTTAAATCGTTACTAATCCTGAGCACGTTATTCAACATCGTCATCAAACCAACAGGACGGTGACGACGCTCGGGTTAATGGAGCTCCGCCCACTGCGCTATCTATATAATGATACTTTCAGACTGGGAGCCTGTTTTAATCAACAGACTAATTTCGGGAGAATGAATTTCCTCTACGTGTTTCTGAATTACCAGCGGTAGAGTTTTTACCTAAAGGGGGGGGGGGGGCTGGTGTAAGCGCAGCAGAGAGTTGCCATGGCAACAAACCTCCCTATCAGTGAATCACTCGCCAAGTTGCTTCAGCTGGAAATTAGGCAGTGAGAAGAAAAAAGAAAAAAAAAAAGAGAGAAAGAAAAATAGCAAAAGAAAGAACGATAACACGATAGAACAAAATGGATGGCGCGAGAGAGAAAGAAAGAGCGCACGGCGATGACGTGAGTGAGAGAGCGGGATAAAATAGAGTGAGAGAGCGATAGCGAGAGAAAGAGTAATGGTGTGTGGGTGGGGGGGCACTAGCGAGAGGGTGATGGAGATTTCTGCAGGGTCACCCGGAAATTACAGATACTCACACTGCCCTTTTAATAATCTGTCAAACAAACATTCGTACACAAAATACACACATCCTGCCAGATGGTTCCATCCCTGCTCTGTATGCGCCTGTGTGTGTGTGTGTGTGTGTGTGTGTGTGTGCGCGCACGTGCTCCGACCAAGAAACAAAAAACTTTCCTTTGCTTTTATTAGTCTTATTAGACTCCACCTATAAAGCCACTGCAGCCAATCACAGCGCACTTCCTGTCCAGTGTTCCTATATTTATATTTCTTGCCCTTGACAAATGCCCTTATCTACAGATTTTTTTTTTTTAAATCCATCTGTGGAGTTGAGGGTTAAGGGCCTCGTTCAGGGACACCAGCAGTGGGGCCAAATGCTGAACCCGTGATTTTCTATTACACCTTGACCACCGAGCTACCACTTTATTATAACACATCAAATGTGTTGATCTTTTCCATATAATACGTTTATTTATACTGTTATATAGTTTTACTTGGCAATATGTCATGGCGTAATATTTTGGTTGCGCAAACACAAAGTAAATAACTTGGCAGAATTGTGCTCGCAATGGAAACGATGCACGCATTTGTACATGCGCGCTCAATTCCTGTCGGCAAAAATTAAAGTCAGGGCAGAAAGTAAGCCTGGAAACAGAACTACGTTCATGCAAGGTCCCCGTCAGGGGGCGGTTATGCCCACCAGAGGACCACCTGGCGGGAAGAATGAGGTCTAAAACAGACGCCACACACACGGCTGATTAATCCCCTGACAGCAGAAACAGTCGGAGCTTTCGGAACCACTGACAATAAGAAGGGGGGAACGGGAGGGAGAGGAGAGAGAGAGAGAGAGAGAGAGGAGAGCGAGAGAGAGAGAGAGAGAATGAGCGAGCTAGAGAAAGAAATAATGATTGACAAGGATAATTGCAGTGTAACAGATAGAAGAATGACAGGGAGACAAAGCAAACAGGCTGCAGATTCAGGATGACTCACGGACTCCTGCACCTGCACGTGTGACATCACAGATCATCATGACTTTGATAAGCATCATATTCCATCAGTCAGGTAGAGGAAGAGACTCGTCTTTTCTACCAGCAGCTCAGGGAAAAAAAAACCCTCGGATTCAATGTCACTTACACACCGATACCCCAAGCGTTGCTATAGTAACCCCCTCGTCTGCTCGGATGGCTGACGTTCCACATAATCAGAAACCAGTCATTTAAAAAACTGCTGTTTGTAATTATAACTGTTGATCCGGAAAACTTTTCTGTAAAGAGTGCAGCGTTCCGGTAACTTCCAGGTCACGAGTCAATGATGTTTGTAAAAAGACAGGAATTATTATTTTTTTTAAATGGTCACATGATGTTTTTTGTATATCTATTTTTTTGTTTGTTTTAATAAACACTAAAGCATTTTTATATTATTCATTCTAACAAACTAGACATTTCTATTGCAAATGTTGCATTATTTAAATGTTTGTTATTTTTAAGCAGCAATAATCATTTTTTCCCCTCACTAATGTTAATGTTAAGGAAATAGAGCCAAGAAAGCGAAAAGAAAAAGAAAAGCACAAGCAGAACTGGTGGCAGCAGCTACATCAACACACTGTCCACATGTTAATTAGCCTGGCACAACATCAAAGAGAAGATGCGAGCGAGGGGGAGGAGAGCAAAACCGAAAGAGCTGAGGGGAAAAGGAAAGAGCTAGGAAAGAAAGAGAGAAAGGGGATGGGGAAAAGAAAGGAAAAAGGGAGAAAGCGAGCGAGAGAGACGGAAAGAGAGAGAAAAGCGGTGAGAGACAGAGGAGAGAGAGGAGAGAGAAAAGGGGAAAGGGAAAAAGAAGAAAGAGCGAGCGAGAGGAGAGAGGGGAAAAGAGCGAGAAAGAGGGACCGAAAAGAGAGAGGGGAAAGAGAGAGAAAAGGTGAGAGAGAGAGAGAGAAAGGGGGGGAAAGAGAAGAGAGCGAGAGAGAGAGAGGAGAGAGAGAGAGGGGAAAAGAGGCGGAAAGAGGGGATAAGAAAGAGGAGAGGGGAAAGAGAGAGAAAAGCAAGTGCGAGAGAGAGAGAGAAAGGAGGGAAAAGGGGAGGAAAGAAAGGAAAGAGAGCGAGCGAGAGAGAGAGAGAGAGAGAGAGAGATAGAGAGAAAGGGAAAAAGAGCGGAAAGGGAGGGACCGAAAGAGAGAGGAGAAGAGAGGGGGGAGCGGGAAAAGGAGCGTGAGAGAGAGAGCGAGAGAGAGAGAAAGGGGGGAAAGAAAGAGAGCGAGAGAGAGAGAGGGGAAAAGAGCGAGAAAGAGGGACCGAAAAGAGAGAGAGGAGAGAAAAAAAGGGGAGAGAGAAAGCGCAATAGAGGGAGACAGCGGGTTGCAGATAAGCCTTTATATTAGCTCCTGTATTTCCTCCAAGACAGAAAAGAGGAATTCGATTTGCAAATGCAGCTGCACTCCAGAAAGCACTCGAGACACCAGAGAACCCATGGCGGTGGAACCGGCTCACTTCTTCACTCTACCAATTAGTTAGGTATTTTTTTCCCCCGTTTGGACAGAAAGGCACCATGTGTCCTTCATCTGAGATACAGCTCGCTAATGGACGAGAACTAATTAGAGGTTGTAACAGAGATTAGGCAGGCGGCTGGAACCGAATCACTGGAAATGAAACGAGCAGCAAAAAGAAACAAAAAAAAAATGAACCCAGCAAAGGGAACGCTGTAATAAACAGGCTGCGGTGAGCAGTGATGAAGACTGGCTGTTATTCAGACATCCTGTGCTTTCAGATAAGACCTGAGGAGCGCCAAGAGGACATGAGGGGTAGAGCCAAAACAATTACCCCAACAAGAGTTTGCCAATATTATTGTCGTCAAATAGTCGTTTCATCTTATACAAACTAATGTAAAGGCCTGTAATTGCGCAGTTTAACCAGAGTTGCGCTGTAGCGCAATACTCATTTCAGTGGTCAAAACAAAAGTTGACCAGCGCGAACACATTTTACGTAACGATGGCCAAGTTTGATGAGAGACAAATAAAACTGCAGATTGTAAATCCGACGCGAGAAATCAGGACATGAAGATATTACAGACATTTGAAAGAGAAAATTAAAATAAGAGAAAAATTCAAACAAAATGCACCATGTTGCCCTGAAGAGGGCGCTGTGCCAACATTCAGGGTAGAAGTACGGCACAGATAAGATGGTTTTCTTTTTTTAACCTAAAACCTTAATCTCCCTGAACGTTTAGGAGTTTAGCCCAAGCTAAAGCTAGTAGCCTTATGTTATGCTTTTTTAGGTGCAAGTAACTAATTTTCTTCAGAAGCGTTAATACATAACCACCGATCCATCTGCTTGTCCTGTTCCAGGATGTTAGCAAACGCTTGACAAACTGTGTTCTTCAAAAAAAAACAGAGTAATTAAGAGAGAAGTGTGAGAATATCCTCCGAGCGATTGATTATCTCGCAGCACAGAGAGGAAAAAAAAGATGATGAACAGCCTAATTACCGCTAAGAAACTCCACGTGGCCTGTAAACACACAGCTTCATGTGTTCGAGGAATAATCCAATCCACACAGATTAGCATTGGACTTCCCAAAAGTGAAAATAAAGCAAACAAAAGGAGGCGTGAAAATAAAATCAGTCCACGCTGACGGATGAATGCAAATAGGAGCAGTGGTGGCCCAAATGGTTAAGGTGCCGGTGCCAAGTTGCTGATCTGGAGACCAGGAAGACCTGGGTTCGAGTCCCAGCCACTGTTGGGTACTTGAGCAAGACCCTTAACCCCTTCCTGCTCCAGGGGCGCTGTATCATAGCTGACCCTGCACTTTGACCCCCAACTTACTAAGATCGTATATGAGAAGAAAGAAGAAAGCTGTAAAAAGTGTATGAGACAAAAAGGCTGACATTAAGATGATTATTATTTCTTCTAAATCCCATAATTTCTCTGAAAACAGTCAAAAAAAATGCTAAAAAGATAACTTTTTTTTGGGTTTTCTTTAAAACCAAACGTACAGGTCAACCCACATTAATGCGTCTTCTGTCCCTATGGATTAAAGTCATACAAGTACGAAAACAGAGTGGAATCACTGAGAATACAGTCGAAATTATGGGAATAAAGTTGTAATTAAGGCTGGGCCGTATGACCAGAGTCTAGTCTATTTTACGGTACAAATGATTTTTATCTTACATAACACATTTTGCGATATAGTTATCCGGGAAAAAGCTATAAAAACATCTTTTTAATAAATAAACCTATTAACAACATTCCACTGTAGGGCAGACAAAAATTACAAACTTAATAAAAATAAATACTAAGAAAAATCTTAAATACGAAAATATATTTGTAAAGTTAAACAAAAACAGATGAACTCTCAATGTTTACATGCAGCATTAAAAACTCACAAAATGATAAATTCCTGGTAGCTCCTTCAGGCAGGAACTGTTCAGTTAGCCACGCCCATTTATTTACAAAAACATCTAATACTGTAACACTAGAACTCTCTCTTTACCGCCCGGTCCTAATGGCGCCTGTTAACAGGTAAACCAGAGGACTAAGACGTGTTCATAACTTGTATTAACACACCAACAGTGAGTGTTTTTAAACAGGACGATTTGGGTTCAGTCTAATTTTAGGTTAGGATAAAGGTGGTGGCTACGTAACCACCGCAGTGGTTTACTAATTGTTACTAATTATAACGTAAGAAACTTTACTCATAATGCTGTGATTTTATTCCCGGTGCGTTCTGACCTTAAAACGTTGCACTAAAGCTTTTTTTTTTTTTTTTTATATTCCAGGCTCTGCAAAAGTAGTGTGTAAAGCGAAAACAGAAATCGACTGGTGTGTGTGTGTGTGTGCTCCGCTGCTGCCCCGCCCGAATAAGGTACTCACGTCGAAGTTGTTAAGTGCCCCAGCGAGTTCTCCGGGCCCGGTGTGCTGACCCAGGTTGGAGTCCTCGGTGCTGACGCCCTGAGCCGTGTTGGAGATCCCCGAGACGGCCTGCTGCAGCTGCTTGTAGATGAGCTCTCGGTTAGCCTTGTAGGCGGCTACGTCCGGGTGCTGCAGGCAGGCGCGGGACGCCGTGTACAGCAGGGGTACGTTCCTCTGCAGCACACCGCGTGCCGCCGCCATCTGCTCCTTGTGCTGCACGTCCTTCAGCTCCTACACAGCGAAGGGAAGAGGGTCAGCGTTATGCACCGGGACCTTTAGCACGGACCTTTAAACGGCTGGGGCAGATTTGGGCATCATTTAATTTTACTAAATCATGCATAATTATTTTCAAACGGAAATGTTTGGTTTGACATTATGAGGGTTAATAAAAGAGGTAAAGACATTAAACGAGACTTTCACAGCATTTATCAAATTCTCTAGCCAGGAGTCAGAATCTTAAACTGCACCGTTAATACAGTAGGGGTAAAAACTAAGTGGCAGAGACACGGTACATATAATAACAGAGGCTGTGCAGTCAGACTGTGACAGCATTTACATTCCTGGCATTTGGTAGACACCATTAAGAAAAAAAGAGCTGGAAAAAAAAAGAGAAAAGAAAAGAAAACATGAGAGCGAGAGAAGGCAAAAAAAAAAAAGAAATAAGGAGGTATAAGAGAGACATGAACCAGTCATCCACCATCTTGGCTTCGTTGTGCAATTTGTGTGTGCAGTTTTACAAACAGACCTCAGAACATCACCCCACCAGGAGCACATGGGCAAAAATCAATTAATACACTTTCAGCCAAACGGTAGTCGAGTTCAACCTTTTTCCTTGCCAGGAGGTTGGTTGTGTTACTCTTAGGCAGGTTATAGATCACTTCTGAATATATATTTAGTACTCGCAAAGAAATCAGCGGCCCCCACCCCCCGATGCTAGCTTTGCGTTTGTGCTTAATAGAAAAAGAGTCGCCGCAGTGACCTGGACGTCACACGCTCGCCATACTAACAGCGCGCATTTGGATTTGATGGAGCTCCTTGCGACTGACCTACATAAAGGTCGCTTTCTCTCTTAAAAGCCTGCCATAATAATCAGCCATTAGCGTGCGGCAGAACGCTGGAGGTCGATTCCTCTTTCTCTCAGACATCTGCACGGTGACTGCACCAGATAATAAATAAAAAAAAAAATAAAAGAGACAACGGAAAATGACTCATGAGAAGGAGGAGGAGGAGGAGATATCAATGTACCATTTAAAGTGCTCGTTAGTTTATTTATCCAGCAGACGTTTGACAGTTCTTAAGATTATGGACACGTACAGATGAGACGCGTCCGATACGGCGTTTTGGAAATGTAATTAGGTTTAGGATGCGAGATCGTGCCTTCACTCTTTCACTAAGGATATTCACGGACTCTCTTACAGTACGAACACAGCGGTGCCACGGACGACTTTAACTGGTTTCATGTCGGAGCTCGTGACTAATTACTCGCATATCAAATCAATTTTTCCCATTGAAATGAAATTAATTCATAAAACACTGCAATTTTTTGTTATTTTTCTTTAAATAATAGGAACAATAAACTTATGATAATGAATATCGTAGTGTGTTTAAAAATATAAAAAAAAACCCGCATCTCGCAAAAACTTGCTAGTTGGGACACTCGTAAGTCAAAGTACAGCTGAACCAAGAAACCAGTGCTGGGATAGCCATTATAAACTGTGTCTGTCCCCCCCGTCTGTCTCTCTTTCCCCGTCTCTCTCTGTCCCCCCCCCAACACAAGTTACTTTCAGTACCACTTTTCAGGAATCTCTAATTTAACAATGAATTAAATTTTTTTATTCTCTTAATACCGATTTAATATCTCCCACTGGAAAATAACAATGCTGATGTATGGTAATCTCTCTCTCTCTCTCTCTCTCTCTCTCTTCTTCCTTGTATTAGAATGTTATTAGCAGTAGAAGTAGCTGCGGCCGTTGATAAATGAATCGATTGAGACTACAGTTTCCAGTCACTGTGTTTAATTACTGACCAGCTGCCACATCGTTCCACCCGAGAGGAGAACAGATAAGAATCGAACCCGCCGCCGCTTCACTTGATGTCTGATTGGTAAAATAATTAGCTTTGTTAATTAGACACTCGAGTATTTCAGCGTGCGTCCTGCTGCTTCACTCATTCGAGCACAATCAGCAAAACAAACTTCTCAGCTTGGTCAGTGTGTTTGCTCTGAGCGCAGGGCTTTAAGAATAATACTCATGCTTAAAGACTGGAGGCTGCTGCGTGATGACGTCACACCCAGCAGGTGATTAGATCTGCTGATTAAGTTGCCCAGCTCTCCTCTGTTCTGTGGTAAGCGAACCGTTATTGGGACACTGTTTGGGGTGGATTTTTATACCGTTTCTAAATCGGTTTACCCGAGAGTTCTGGAGTCGTTTATTGAGTCCAGTTATTTAATTTTTCTACTCATGTGACACAAAGTAAAGTATTGTTCAGAAATTTAAACCCAAGTTTCCAGAACATTGTTGGGATTGGGTGGGTAATATAGAAAGAAAGAAGGAAAGAAAGAAAAAGAAAGGAAAGAAAGAAAGAAAGAAAGAAAGAAAGGCAGGAAAGAAAGAAAAAGCAGGCGGAAAAGAAAAAAGGCGGAAAAAAGAAAAAGAAAGAAAAAGGAAGGCAAGAAAAAAAAAAAAAAAAAACAGGAGGAAAGATACCTGCTGTCTCTTGGCTGCCATCATGTTGAGTTTGTCCACTTCGGGTTTTCAGCGCTTTGTACTGGATGCCCAGATCCTGCTCAGTCCCCCGGCATTCCGCACCTTCGCCAAGTTTTCCTCCACCTGCCAGGACGGGAACAATAATTATTATAACATTCACACAATAGGGAGAACATGTACACTGTTTAAAGCCGGAAAGGACCTGGGTGAGAACAGCGGGGGTGAAAGAAACTAAAGAGATGAATTGTGCAAACAGAAAATCAGGGACTGTTGTTTCCCTGAAGGCGTCTGGCTGTTGGTTGGAGTTGGCGAGAAGCCCCCGTTCTGATGCTTAATTGCCCTCCGCAGGGACGGGGAGCGATGTAGAGGAGACCAGTCTAACTAAAAACAAATGTTACATCAAGCACGCCAACACAACAGTTAACACAGCTTACAACAGAACACGCCACACACACTTCCCGACTTGGAGAGAAGTAGGAGTTAACACTTCGGAGCAGAGCTGAGAAAGCCATGTGGAGACAGTGACACTTTCAAAATCCGCTAAACGCTGCAGTAAAATCCGGTTCAGCGACGCGGCAGCTACACCAACCCACCTTCTCCTTTCGGCTGTTCTCTTTTAGGGGTCGCCACAGCGAATCATCTGCCTCCACCTACCCCCATTCTCTACATCCTCTTCACTCACTAATTTTGTGTCCTCGTTTATCGCATCCATGTACCTCCTCTTAGGTCAGGGGTGGGCAATCTCGGTCCTGGAGGGTCGGGGTGTCCTGAGTTTAGATCCAACCCTAATCAAACACACCTTAACCAACTAATCAATGATCTTTCTAGGTATGCTTCAAACTTACAGGTAGGTGTGTTAGGGCAAGTTTAGGCTCCAGGACAGATTCCACCCCTGTTGACCCCCAGCTACCAGGCAGGAGGCTTTTTTCAGTTCAGTGTTACATCCAGCACAGCCTTTTCACACAGACACTACAGCAAATATAATCAGTGTCTGCCTCCAAAATCACATACTAATAACAAACCACATACTAATTACTAATTAACCCACATACTACATTTCCATGTTCTATAGAGTTTATTCAATCAAATTAAACACTGGAAATTTTCCATGGGAACTTTGTTGGAATTTTTGTATATATTCCAAGTTGGAAACCTAAAAGGAATTAATGTAAAACATTGGGGGGGGGGATAAATAAATAAATAAAATTCTACGTAGAAATACACATTTTGTCATACGCCAAAACACAAGCCGATTAACACACCCTTAAAAAAAAAAATGACATGATGGATTTAGGTCACATTTACGGCAATAGGCAGACCCCCTTCCCCCAAGCAACTTACATTACGTTTCATTTTATACAACTGAGCAATTGAGGGGTTACCTCACAGCAAGAAGGTCCCGGGTTCGATTCCCAGGCACGGGTCTTTCTGCGTGAAGTTCTGTGCATGTTCTCCTTGCGGGTTTACTTCGGGTTCTCCGGTTTCCTCTCACAGTCCAAAAACATGCATCTTCGGTTGATTAGTGATTCTAAATTGCCCATTAGGAGTGAGTGTGGCCCTGTAATGGACTGGTGACCTGTCTGGGGTGTCCCCCTCCTGCCTTTCGACCTTTCAGAGACTAATTAGCAAATTAGTGGCCCCAGTCTTCCAATGAGTAGTCCAACCACTGCGCCACCTTGAGGAATGCAAGGTGCATGTGGGGGTGTGACCTTGATAGTCCTCCAGTGCTTATTTCATGATTGGATAAAAACGGAGTTGAATTTGTAGTCAGAATTTTCCCCCAATCTGGTTGTGTTAAGGTTATACTGCAAAAATATAATGTTTTCTGTTTTGCACTTCACAAGTTGCAATTTTCCAGCTTGTTCTAATTAATTCCTATATGTTCTAGTAAATTCCGACTTATTCCTGGTAATTCCTATCAAAAGATTCTAGCCTTAAAAATCCCAGGAATGTTGCAACCCTAAAAGGAGACACACTAACCAGATACACGGGTGGAGCTCAGGACGCTAAAAATACCCAGGCGGAGTGGAGAAAGGAAACGAGTGAAGCGGTGGCTCTAGGTTACTACCCAAATCGCCTGTGACACGGTGTCTGGTTCGATTTGCTGTGCTGTGAGTGAAAGCACTTGGGGTTAAGTGGCCATGTTCCGAGTGACACACCCTTCAGTATTCAGTCTGGCTCCTGCACACAGACTGAAGAGAGGCTGAGATCATAAAAAGGGCAGCTATAAAAAGAACCGTTCCAGGGTTGCCGGATGGATCCGAGGCCACGTCTAAACGCTAAAATACCACCTGTGGAGGTTTTCACACACACACATACCCCTTACGACCCGTTAGCACAATAAAGAAATCGACACACTGCATTAAAATAGGCGCCACGCCGCCTGACATGATTTCATGATTATTTGTCCAGCAGTTGAAAGAACGACCTTTAAAAATAACTCCATTTAAGTAAAAGGCAAAAGAAGTAATTTTCATGTAGGGATAAGTCCTTTCTCAAAAGGCCACAGGTTTTTTTTAAAGTAAAGGTTAAAAATCATATTTTTATATTACAGATCTGATCAGGAGGGACGTGTGTGACAGAAAAAGATCGAGTGTGTAGACATTACCAGTTTAAGCTGCAGAAGAAGCAGGTAGACGTCGGACATGTCTGCCAGCACCAGCAGGTGTGTGACGGCCGAGAGAAGCGCACGAGCCGCTCGCACCATGTTCCCTCTCTTTACCGAGGAGCACGGGTCTTCAGCAAACTCGCCCGAGGCCTGCCGCATGGTCTCTCCTGAGGAGACGGAGACAGGAAATCAATCATGCAAAAAATAAATAAATAAATACACTGTTTAGTCATCAGCGACAATCATGCGAACTAGTAGACATTTTAGAAAGGACATTAAAGAGTGTGTGTTCTGGAAGTGCATGTGGACATGTGGCCTTGATCCCTGCGGTGAACGTGGGACATGCCGGCTATTTGCTTCAACCAATAATATCCTGAAACATTTTTCTTAACTACATTAAAAGTTCACAGTTGTAGGCTAATCTGCAATTTTGCAAACTCGCTATTAAGTCCCATCAACTCTTATACGTTGTCGTTTACCCTCTCTCTCTCTCTCTCTCTCCATATTCTCATTAAATAATAATAATAATAATAAAGCTATATATAATCCTGTATATAACGACTGGGACAGACATCTGGAACAGCAAAATGTTAATATAACGTTCACCAGCTTTTTTTCTTCAATTTCCCGCATCCAAAACCGTGTTAATTAAGTCAGAGTTGGTAAACTTCCGTCCCTGCAAGACATGAGACTCATTTCCTACAAGTTGACGTCACTTCCTAGACCATAAACTTTTTTTAATCTCCCTCATCTTACAATAGAAAGAAAAGCAAATGTCCTGTTGATTAAGTCATAGTTTGCAAACTTCCGTCACTGCAGGACTCCATAATTCCAATACTATGACATCACTTCCTGTATGTCACCCTTACTTCCTATATACTGCCATTATTTCCTATATACTGCATTTCTGGTAATTCCTACATCTTGTCATTAACTTATATATACTTTGTCAGCTAAATTGTATATTATTGTATATTAACTAGTACAATCATGCAGACTAGTAGACATTTTAGAAAAGACATTAAAGAGTGTGTGTGTGTGTGTGTGTTCTGCACAGTGCATGTGGAGGTGTGGCCTTGATATCCCTGCAGTAAATGTGGGACATGCCGGCTATTTGTTTCAACCATAAATATGCTAAATCAACATATTAAAACTGTAATTCCTGGTAATTACTATATAGGCTTGTTAATTCCTATACACTGTCCCTACTTCCTATATACGGTAAAACTGGTAATTCCTTATATATATTGTCATTAAATTATATATACATTGTATTAGTTTATAGTTATATATTGCCATCAATTTCTATAAATACCATTAATTACTGTACATCACTGCAGCAAACATCTGGAAGACGGATTCGAAACACCCGCATGTTAACATAACAAGAACGCTGGTAATGGTAAATTTCTTTACTACTACTCTCACCTAACAAAGGTAAAAGCAAACTTCCTGTTGATCAAGTCAGATATGGTAAACTTGCGTCCCTGCAGGACACGAGATTCCCGGAGAGTCGCATCAGAAGTGTTAAATGAGCTTTTCTCTCTCACTGCAGTCTGACTTCACCGACACTACAAACTTAATTAAACGTCAGACTCGGGTTCACGTTAAGCCTCCAGTCTCTGCTGTATGGAAGCCGGCGTGCATCACCACAGTGCAGAGGTGAGCACGACTCCCTGGGGCTCATAAACGACAGCTGGAACGTTGTTAACAGCGTACAATAACGCAGAACTCATGGGATCTGAGCAGAGAAACATGACGCAAAAAAAAAAAAGAGAAAGAAATTAAACCGGGTCTTTGGTGCTTTGGAAACTCTGAAGACAGCATTTCTAACAGAGCAAACGACTCCCTGTGTGCAGGTCATTCTGCTCAGAGGACATTCCCGCTTCAATACAAGACAATTACACCAATTTATAGGACATGTGAAATAAATATTAGTCGTGTCCTACGAAGGAACCCAATTTAAATCTTTGGAAAAAAAAAGAAGGAATGCTCACATCGAGTCTCTGTCCTGTAGTTAGAGAGGAAATAAGCAAATTGTTTGAAATGACATCATACGGAAATTACATCTACAGCAAAGATCAGTGGATGTGTTAACGCTGTGTTTACTCAATGTTTATTTTCCTTTGTAATGATGCCTGGGTGCCACTGCTGCCTCTAGTGGTGGTGTTGCCCTGACAACGAGGTGGTGTAATTAAACAATTCGACCGAGTGTGAAGGTTTAAGGGTTTGGGGGGATGGATAGGAAACCACAGTCGGTCTTAACATAAAACAGGCTTTGCAAATTAAAAAAAAATAAATAAATAAAAGTTTCTATGGTGAGATGTTTGTCTGGGCGGACCGCAGCCTCCTGGGGGGAATATTGTGTCCAGGGTAAAAGGGGTCGGTTGTAATTTTAACTGCTTACATCAGGAAGCGTACAGATCCTGAAAAGAGCAGATTGCAGCCACAAAGTGAACGACACGCTACGGTCTGCTTTTGTTCTTGGCGATGGCAGCGGTACACCGAGGTGACGATGGACTCCATTGTGCAGGTGTAACACGTCCAGCAGTGGCAGACTGGTGGTGCTGGGAACTAAACCCACAATCTTTCAATTAGCAATCAAACTCACCTTAAAATCACCAAGCTACCACAAATAATTGACATATCAAGTTAAATGTTCTACCCAGCCACTTCAGTGCTGATTGGTTGTAATACGTTATTGTTTCCATAGCAACCACAAACTTATTCCATGCTTTCTTGCTGTTTTGGAACATACAGCCCAGGGTTATTATTATTATAATAGAATGACTGCAGGAAGAGAAAAGTGTCCGTTTCACGCTGTGGAAGTGTAAAAGCAGAGTGTTTTCTCACACTGCAGAGAGCCGGTGCTCCGGTTTAATAACAACGCTTCAGGGAAAAGGGCTGTAAACACGACCCCGCCTCACACACTGTGTAGAGAATAGCAAAGCTCAACACTTCCAGCAGATAAATCCCAACCCGCACGCCCAGAAATCCGACCAAACAAAGATTTGCTTTGGTCACGATGCGCTGAGTCTTTAATCCAAGAACAAGGGTAAAAACCTGACCCGGGTCGGTCTCTGATGGCAGGCAGGGGTAATTACATTACCTCTGAGCGAGGCCCCCAACCCTCAACTGCTCATTTGGAAGGGGGAAAAAAAAACCCTGAGCTAACAGCAAGTCACTTCGGATAAGAGCGTCTGCCAAACGCCATAAATGTAAATCTGATCTTTAAACACTGATGGAAGGAGTTTAGTGTCTCTTACAGATGCTTCATTCTATTATAACCTATTATATAAAAGGCAATTTATAACAGTTTATAACTATTCATGGCTGCAAACAAAAAATATTCAGCTGAATTTATTAACCAGTTTAAAACAGTTTTTAAAAGCAATTTGATGATATTCAGTGTTGGGAAATCATTGAAGCTAAAGACGTTGAACTCGCCCATAACAACGATGGTGCACTTTTACATCCATCCTCTCGTCATCCATCACCGCTCGGTGCACTGATGCCACTGCCAAGGACAAAAGCAGACGGCAGTGTGTCATTTACGCTGCTGAGACGGCGATTAAGTCCAGAAGTAGTAGCGGATTGCTGCCAAATTGTGTATAGGGAGCGGCAGCACTGCTTTTTACATATTTGTCGTCAGGGACATGCCGGATCTGTGCATTAATTTCTCTTCCATCATCCCATCAGCCATTCTCTGCTGTATGGAAGCCTGCGTGCATCCACCGTTGTTGTAAATTCATTTTAGGCTATTAAAAAAAAAAAAAAAGTACCCCAAAGTACTACCAGGAATTAAAAATAAAATTAATTAAATAAAAAAAAATAAATAAATTGTAAGCGCTGGTTACGGCCAACGGCGTGTGTGAAATGATCCAAACACACTGTCATACGTTGACAAGAAGGGCTTCAAGCTACACGGTTTCATCGCAGTCTGTCTACTATTATATGTCAATCACACACAGTTTTTCCTAACGTCATCGTCACAATAAACAAGGACTGAAGCACAGGGGAGGGAGGTGAATGTTTAGAGCCGAGCGGAACTACAGATCAGAGAGGAAAAGCTAAAATCCTCACAGCTTAAATCAGGGGACACACTATAGTGAATATATTTCCTTTTTATATGCTGTAAACACCACCGGCGTGTTGGAATATTTATTAAAATGTTATGATTTACACCAAACACTGGGAATGTTATTATTTGGAATGTCTCTCCTGCTAGTGTGTGATAGAAAAGTGAGATAAATTAATAATATTAAATATAAAAATGTTAACTCCTTGAATAATTATTTTTATGTAGTCTTCTGTCTTGAAGACAATATATTGATTACAAAAATATAAAAAATATAAAAATAAAATACTAGAGATTGGAGATTGGGCAAGTGGTGGCCCATGGTTAAGGTGTTGGACTACCAACCTGAAGATCTTGGGTTCGATTCCCGCCACCCCCAAGCCAGCACCGCTGAGCCCCTGAGCAAGGCCCTTAACCCCCAATTGCTCAGTTGTATAACAGTTGCATTGACATTAAGAGACACTCTTCTCCAGCGCAGCTTACATTTATCTCATATCTATCTATTTTAGCAGTTAGGGGCAAGGGCCTTGCACAGGGTCCCAACAGTGGTGGCTTGGTGGAGCTGGGAATCAAACCCACAATCTTCAGGTTGGTAGTCCAACACCTTAACCATGAGCCACCACTTCCCCCATGCAATAATGCAAGTCGCTCTGGATAAGGACGTCTGTCAAATGCTGCAAATTTAATGACAGGACACAAAATATGAATTTCTTTAATTACTGTTTATCTATGAGGGAAAGTGGTGGCTCATGGTTAAGATGTTGAACTACCAACCCGAAGATTGTGAGTTCGATTCCCAGCTCCACCAATTGATTGTTGGGCCCCTGAGCAAGGCCCTTATAACCCCAAATTGCTCAGTTGTATGAATGAGATAGATGCAAGTGGCTTTGGATAGGGACTCCTGCGAAATGCTGTAAAAGATAGATTACTAAAATATGACCAGCCCAAGAAACAGAGTCAAACAGTCCGAGCGGCTGTGGATAGGATCACAAACACGCCGTACGACCGCCGGCCCATAATAATAGTAGCTTATTTGCTTTATCCTCAGCTCGTATGCTGACCTTTTGAAGAGAAACAGAGCTTTACACAACGCTGAGAGGTGATATACACCGTCAGTGCGTGCAGAGAGTACATAACCGAGCGCTCGCCTCAGATAGGCCGTTACTGCAAGGCTGAAAATAGCCATAAATGTGGGTTTTTTTCTCTCTCTCTCTCTCTCGGTCTGGTGATTCAGACGCAAGGGACGATTCGTGCTGTGTGTGTGGGTGAAGAGCTGGCGCTCAGTGCTTTTTAACTGAAGATTACATAGCGATTTTTCCCCAGCAGTATCTGCTGACGCGGCGCCACTCGGGGGAATAATCCAACGATATTAAGATCACTAATTTATAGAGCTCTGATTTATACAAAGGCCCCTTGGCAAGTTGTTTTTGTACGCCGTGAGATGCCTTTTATAACCCGCTGAAGATTTACACCGTATAAACAGAAGACTTATCAGCTATCGCACTCTGGCATGGCTATCGCGCTCTGGATTCCATACAGATAAAAGCGTCCCAAGTCGAAACCCGCAGCCCAAAGTGCTGGCATGCGACCTGTCTACACCTCCACCACGGGCACGACCTTTGCCCTGTGGTGTGCAGACGCCAGTGTACGATCGGATTGAGACGCATCATGATTTTATATGAGCAAAGGTTTCAATTTTGTAGCGTCTCTCCAGAGAGGACAAATCTGCTTCGGATACAAATCTTAGGTTTTTTTTTTTTTTTTAACTTGTACAGTCACAGCTTTATAAACCCGCCTGCATACAGAATAATGCACCGTTATATAAGGTCTGTGGTCAGCGTTTATAATTAGAGTTTAAAGTTATGCTTGCAAAATTGCTCATTCCAGTCGGGATGTAATAATAAGTAGTCTAATAATGAACTATGTTAAAACTCAACTTGTATAGGGTGTATTGACAAGAGCCTCATGGTACGATACATCACGATATACTGCAATGCAATAGATATTGTATAACTTACAAAAAAAAGGAAAATGAACAACTTAATCCTCGACCCCAACTTTGTATTTGTTTTAGCTATTTAACACACTGACGGTTTGTTACGGTTTTTTTAATTAAACGTTAGCGCAAACTAGGGCTGTCACAATTATCAATTATCAAATTTGGGTGACGATTAATTGTCAAAGAAGATTATGACGATATGTTGCCTGTTTTGTGGCTGTCATGATTAATTGTTCGTTTTAAGGCTTTGAATATTAATTGTGGGTGAAAAACAATTAAGCATTCAGAAAAAAAAGCAACTCAAAGTATTTTATAAATCATTCCAATTTGTGTCTTATTACCGCTCGACTGTAAATATTTTATAAACAGTATTGAAGGAAATCCCTATTTGGTGTTTTGTTTTAATTTATATGTCGCGCTAAACAGATCTCTGCAGTTGCATTATGGGATGTTAGCATGAGTTGTAACCGGCGTTTGGATTGTCAGAAAATCCAGGCGCGCCGACCTTCACGTCACGCCGCTCCACTCACTTACTCTGGTTGAAAGTAGGGGGCTGCAGGTACTACAGCTCCCCCTAGTGGTTAATAAAAGTGTGCAATAATAGCAGGTGGTTTCAACAATCGCGGTTAGGTCAAATAATTGCGATCAAACGATTATTCGATAATTGTGACATCCTTAAATGTAAACGCAAATCAGTTTAAAAGGTAATTTATGAATACTAGGCTTAGAATATCGATGCCAAAATAAATATATACATCACGATAGTTATCCATTTTCACACAGCCATATTCTTTTGGGGTTTGCAGGCCACCAAGCAAGAGCTTAAACTTACCTGCAAGAGATTTTTCAGCTTTTTTTTTTTTGCCATTTTTTATGCAAAAAAGTAAAAAATCGTGTGGCAACAACAAACCTTAACAGGAAAATAAATCAGTTTTATGAATCTGCAGGTTGAACAGCTGCTGGTAGGGTGGTGATATATATATATATATATATATATATATATATATATATATTATATATATATATATATATATCTATAATATATATATATATATATATATAAATTTGATGATGTTACTGTTTTTATTAAAGCGACAGCACTGAGTTATGCTGCAAAGAATAAAACCCACAGCGTGGTTATAGACTTGGGTGTGTAACACTGGTGAGATTTTACAGCAGAACATCACAAGGCTGCAGTTCAGATCCAGAAAACGACACCACGGGATAAAGATTTTTGTTTATCTACAACAGCAGGGACACAGATCACATCCCACAGCTTATTCTATTATTAAAAAGCACCAGACACACACAATTAACAACACCCAAATATATTCTCTCACATACGCACACGGTTATATATGGATCAGTAAAAGGTCATCTTGGTTGATTTTTTTTTTCCCATATTGATATAAATTGTCGACATTTCAAGCTTTAAAACCGTCTCCCAACAATAACTAAAGCTAAGCAGTTCGGGGTTAAGGGCCCTTCTCAGAGGGGCCCGGCAGTGGTAGTTTCCTGGAGCTGGGCTGTGTATTCACAATCTTCCCATCAGCAGTCTAACATCTTAATCACTGAGCTACAATTACATCATAAAACAATTTTAGCTCACAACTCAAAGCAAAAAAAAAAAAATAAATAATAATCGGCTGAGATGAGAGACGACTCGCTTATCTCAAAAAACTCATTAGTTGGGACGCTCGTAAGTCAAAGTATCGCTTTATACATGCATTAACTAACTAACTAACTAACTTCCAGTCTCCAGTGTGAGGCGAAGGGAAGTGAAACACTTCATGGTCGTTTAACATAATTAACGATCAACGGTTATATAAGCGCATAACGTGCACTTTTTCCTGTGTAAAAAAAACGTGAAGTCGGTTTTCAACATTGGTTTGAAGTAATCAAAAGCTCCTGTGTGCCATTAACAGACGCCGTATCGGGCTCGGGCTGCTATAAGCAAGCGTTCTCGCGGCCTGCACGACGCATCGCAGCTCAACGGACCGGCAAAAAACCTGCACAATGCCACTTTTCCTTATTTCTTAAACGCAGCAAAAATTCACATACAGCAGTTTTTTTTTAATAAAAATAATAAACCAGCAGTGAGCACGGCGTAGCGGACATGCTAACGCGATCGGGCGCTGTGAGCTGTGCACAATGCAATGCAAAGCGCCTTTCCAACCCAAGTAGAGTTGAAACACACACACAGTGAGAAAGTGCAGATTCTGTGCACATCATCTCAGCCATGTTGCATTAAAATCAACAAGCTTTTCAGATATTCATAGCAAAAAGCCAAGCCAGAAAGCAAAACACGGAGCAGGTGAAGCTCTGACAGAGAACTGACTCACTTTACAGCCCCTCCCCTCTCCTCAGGAAAGGAAATTGGTAGAAAAAAACCCCTCAAATATTAATAGGATGTAGTGATGCAATCAACCTGAGACTGGTTCAATTCCCAGAAACACCAAGCTGCCACTGGTGGACCCCTAGGCAAGGCTCTTAACCGTCTTAAACGACGCCCTAAAAACCTAAACCTGTGCGCCGTGGTGAAACCTCCGCCCACTGACTTCATTAGTTCCCACCTAAGACCAGCAATGTTCAGGAACTGGCAAGGAGCCAGGATCAGGGGCTTATTTTTGGTTTCTAATTAAATAAGTGAAGGTGATGGCAGCTGGATACAGCTGTGAGAATAAACAGTCTAACCGAGTGATTGCTCTGTGAGGACAATTCACCTGACCTCCAAAACAAACCGATTTTGCACATGAAAGGTACAACAAGGGCAGATTAACACGCAAGATATGACAAATAAAATTGATCTGATGATTCTTCTGTTGAAAGCCTGGCTTCAGAACCTACACACAGCTGTATAGAGAGCCGTACCTTGCTTGCGGACGTCCTCGACGGCTGCGGTGAGCTCCTCCTTGAGAAACTGGCTCTCTTTGGCGATCTTCTCACCTTTCTCCAGGAAGTTCTGCGTGGCGCTCTCCACCGAGGCAGCCAGAACGTGCGCCTTTTTGGAGCGGCCCTTTTTCTTGTTGGATGGGCCTTTGTTGCTCGAGTTCACCAGAGTAGTGACCTGGACGTTCAAGTACAAAGTACAGATCAGTTTATCCTCCTTTAAAAGTGGAACATGCAGGAGGCACATCTACATGACAACTAGGGGTGGGAGAAAAAAAATGATTCATAGCGATTCTTTCCAACGATTCGGAATCAATTCTAAATTTAAATTAGATTTTTTTTTTTTAGAGACAGACTGTGTGCAAAGTTTGCGGCACTGCAACAAAAGGTCCGTGACCCAGAGAGGGGCAGTTTAACAGTCCAGTTTCGTATTACTTCTGTGCGCCGTGACCGCTTAGCAGAAACACACACACACACACTCAAGGCTTCTCGCTCTCTCACTCCATGATTCTTTATCGCTCGAGCTTCCACAGCCAGCAAATTCAAATATTTCAGGACTTTGACTAATACATAATCATGCGACTATTCACTCGAAACAGACTTCTCTTCCGGCGGCGTCTACTACTAGTTTCACTGAAACAACCCTCGAGCGATAGCAACGCTTCCACCAGAATTTTGAAAAGGTGAAGTGAAACACTCAGTCGGTGGCGTTTTATTGCCGAGGATTTGTGCCGGTTCTTCGTGGTGAATGACACAGGGTTTCACACACCGTTACAGGAGCTTTTCGAATCGAATCGTGACTCCGAGAATCTGAATCAGATGATAAAGTACCTAAAGATTCCCACCCCTAATGACAACCACTGAAAAGATCTCAAAGACAACCAAACTGTGAAATTAACTGAAAAGGGGTGTGTTTTTTTTTTACCTGGGTTACGAGTGGCTCCAGAAGTCTTTCCACAGCCAGTGTGCGGATCTCCAGACTCTTGGGATCCCATTTGAAGTTGATGTTGGGTGTGTTAATGGCAGTCATGCTCTCCGCAGTTCTGCAAAGAAAAAAAAAAAAAATGGCGCAAAGGGTGTACTTTTATTTCTCCATATTCACAGGTACATAAAATAAATAAACAAAGAAATGCCACTGTTTATTCAGTCCATCTAGAATTTCAGGCTTGTTTTGTGATTCCCGATTTTACTGCATCTTAAAATAAGAAAACACATGCAATGTTTTTAGTTGCAATAAACGGTGCTTTTTATTGCATTGCACAGCAACAGAAAATCAGGGCATGACTTTGCTGCAGTAAAATGCATTTACTGCCTTTTTTGTTGGTAAATAAAGAGTGTGTGTTGGTAAATAAAGAGTGTGTGTTGCCAATGTCTGCGTCTTTCCTAAAATAAAAAACAAAAAGGAGTGTTTGGTGATGTATAATGATTTAGATCGATTTGTTGGAAGTGCAAACATTGTATTGTCTTCTTTTCTGCCTCTACTTTATATCTGCACATTTATTTCTATGCTGCTGTAACAAAAAATTGTCAAAATAATGTGTGTGTGTGTGTGTGGGTAGACATACAGACAAATGATCGAATGTACTTTTTACTTTACTTTAACAGCATTTGGCCGACGTCCTTATCCAGAGCGACTTACAGATATCTCATTTATACCGAGTATTAGAGCAATTAGGGGTTAAGGGCCTTACTCAGGGGCCCAGTAGTGGTGGCTTGGTGGAGCTAGAAATCAAACCCTTCAATCTTCAGGTTGGTAGTCCAACACCTTAGCCATGAGCCACCACTTCCCCCGAGACCACGTTATCAATAGCCTTGTGGGTGAAACCTTCAGCAGATCACTGTGATAAAGCAGAGGCATCATTTCCCCTTTTACCAGCTTGCTTATTAAAAGCTTTACTTTTTTTTTCGTTTATTGTTCCATCCAGTCTCGTCGTGTTACACCAACAAAACCTTTTTTTCCCCCCCCTCCATGTTCACAATAGTAGAAAATGAACCAGCATTTTTTTTTTAAACCAATCAGAATCGAGAGAGATGTTCTTTGGTGTAATCTGGCTCAAAACGCCGCATGTGTCCGACTCGTCCTGCATTATACTACAAACTCCATCGAACATCTCACACACACACACACACACACACACACCACACACACACACACACACACACCACACACACACACACACACACACACCACACACACACACACACACACACACACACACACACACACCTCTGCCAGGACACTGAAGCTATTTGGCATGCTCATGCTAATATCTATCGTAGGTGCCAATGATACATCAGCTTGGTCACATGATTAACATTTGGCATCCATCCATTGTCCAAAACAACTGAGGGTCGAGGGCCTCGTTTAAGGGCCAGTAGTGTGTAACAGATGTAAACTATAAGGTTAAAATTAAGTAGAGGCGGTCGAGTCAGCATTCCTAATGCCTACATCAAAACCGCACACACTAGACGCTGGAGACGCACGCCAACCACAATCGTTTGTGTCGACCTTCACTGGCCTAGTTCTCCACTTTGCCAACAGCGCTCTGACTGAGGAGTTTATCGATCAGCTATCGATCTATCGAGTGTGTGCGGGTGAGTGAGTGTGTGGTGTGTGTGTGGAAGCGAAAAATTGGTGGAAAAGGATAAAAACCGTACAGCAGAGCTTAATGGGGAAACGTTCAGGGGCAGAACAGCGAAGAGGACGTGCAGAACTGCATTTACGCTACACGAAAGACGTCTGGATGATCCAGTTCAGTCTCCAGCAGAACATTTAGAACCCTAGCACTTACGAGTGAGTTTTGAGCTCAATGTTAACATGACCATCACAACGTAACAACCAAGAACAAACTGTATAAAGTAATACAGTAATGATAACTGATAACCCTACAATGATGCTGGAATTATAAAGATTTGAGATTACACACGTATTTATTATCAAAAATGTCTAATTAATTACATTCAAAAAATTAATTTTAAGTTTTTAAATTAAAATTCACTCCTTCAGCTTTAAGAATAAAGAATTGCTTGTAATTTTCTAATTTAGAATTGATTTTTCTTCCAATATCCCACCCTGCATTTGTAGGTATTTATTAACTTGCTTACATCATCTAAAGTCTAATTTAATGAATCTAATTTAAATCAAACAAAAATCTATTTTTAAAATGCTAAATATAATAATTGATTAATTTATTGTAATTGATTTATTAAATGTTTTGAATGAATTTAGTGATGTAATAAAGGGTCCGTATTTGAACCTGGAGCAGAATTTAATCCAGAAGTGGGCGTGGCCTAAAGGGGCTTTCCTTGTTTCCACTTTTGGTTTTTTTTTTTAATTTTCTATTATCCTCCTTTTTTATTTCCTTTTAGAGTTGAGTTGATTTTTTTTTTTTAAAGTTTTAAAATTTTTAAAATATTTTTTTCTAATATTCTCTCTACATTTGTACTTATTTATTTAACTTTTTAAAATCTTGATTTAATTTATAAAACAGAAAAATTCATTTCAAAAGTTTGCCATATAAAGCGTAGGTACTTTGACTTACGAGTGTCCCGACTAACGAGTTATTTGAGATACGAGTCTTCTCTCGGGCGATATTTTTGCTTTGAGTTGTGAGCTAAAATTCAGGTTATGAGGCAGCTTCAGACACCAAACCACTCGTTAGCGTAGCGAACGCCAGAGTGAACGCCGTAACATCCACCCAGCATCCCGTGTGTCACTCGATAGCTAGTCAGACATGCGCGCGTTAGCGAGTGGAGTCGTCCTGATCCAAGGTAAATCCAATGTAAATGCTGTACATTATACTTAATAAAACCAGTTTTTATTCCAGTACATCCTATTGTAGTGTTTTTATACAATATTCAGTATTTATAAGTTTATTTTTATCATTTAATAACGGATTAATGGCATCATTTTAATGGGAAAAAATTGATTTGACATACGAGTAAATTGAGTTAGGGAACGAATTAAACTCGCGAGTTAAGACACCGCTGTATAATAATAATTGTGGGTTTTTTTACTTAATCAGTGAATTATGATTTGGGAAAAATTCGTTTTAAGTGATTAGAAAATTTAAAAAAACAATCCACAAACTGTTGGACTCTAAAATAAAAATAGTTACTAGTTTTTTTTCCATCAGAATTTTTTTTTTGTTTTTTTTTCTGTTGTTTTACTTGGTCTCTTTTTCCTGTCCCTTTGTCTTCATCTGTCTTCTTTTACTCTGTATGTCTTCTTTTTTTCTTCTGTCTCTCTCTTCTTTGGCTATTTTTTCATTTTTTTCCTGTCCGTTATGTGTTTGTTTTTTTTTTTGTCTTTGCCTCTTTTCTCTCTCTCACTTTTCCTTCTCTGTTTTTTTCTCTCTCTCCCGCGTCCTCCTCGGTCAGTCTTTCCCTGTCTTTTCTTTCTCTTTTGTTCACCTTTCTGTCTGTGCCTTTCTCTCACTTTTCCTTCCTTCTTTTTTGTTTTGTGCCTTTCTTTTCTTCTCGTTTTCTTTCTTTTTCTTATTGTCAGTCTTTCACTTTCTTTCTTTTTCTTTTTGCTCGTCTTTCTGTCTGTGCCTTTCTTTTCCCCCCCTCCCCTTTTATCTTTTTTATTATTTCTGTTTTTTTCTTTCTTTCACTCACACTTAAAATTTGGTTTTGGCCCCAAAAAAAGGTTAAAAAATTACCCACTAAAAGTTTAACAGCTGATTGAGGGTTAACAACTGAGTTTAAAACGTTAATTAGTGTAAAATAAGATTTAGGATAATAAGACCGCTGCTGCGGAAAATAAATATTTAAATATACATTTATTCTATATAAAAAAAAAAAAAAAAAAGTTATAAACGATTTTTAATTATGGGCCACGTTTATGCGCATGCGCATGCTTGTAACTAAGTAACCCTTAGCTAGTCATGCTAGTCAGCGAACAGCGTCCAAAAACTACTTTTCCTATCGAGACGGTTTTCTGTTTGCAGTTATAATAATTTATTTATAGTATTTCAGTCAAAGGCGTTAATAAACTTAAAAAAATGTTTTAAAAATAAATAAATAAACACCAGATTAAACCCAGCGCGTGCCCATGATCCAACACCCCCCCCCGTCCCAAACCATAGCAATCCCAAAACACGGGGTTTTTAAAGATTTAATTTATAAAACAACTTTTCCGTGTTTTTTTTTAAACCTTCATAAATATCACCATAAACACCACCCGGTGCTTTTACTTTAAACAGCAAGTTTAACCAGTTTATAAGGATATTTAGTTGAATTATAAACTTACCAAACAACTTGAATGACGAGCCTCAAAATGGAGGATAAAAAAAAATTCCCGTCCGGTTGAAAAACTTTTCTTATCTTTTATTTTCCTGGAAAATTAAACCTTCCCAACACGCAGGAAAAGGAAATAAACCCGTAAAAGTGCAGCTTTAATTCGTGTTTAAAGTGTAAAAATAAAAGCAGTCCAGTTTTTTAAAGCCGGTTTGTTAAAGTTTTGTTTATTTATTAAAGTAAAAGCAGTTGTTTTAAAATGAAGCGCGTTTGGTTTTTTTTAAAGAGTTTCGTTTTAAAATGAAGCTCTGGTTGTTTTTAAAGAGTGTCAGTCAGCTGAACGCAGTTCTCGCTTTTCCTCCTCCACTCAGGCTTGGGATGATGAGCTCACGGAGGAAGAGGAACGGCGGTTTTTGCCAGATTGGATGGAATAAATACCCCGCCAACCACAAAGCGCATCAGTGCGGGTTACAGGTTGCAGGGAAAGTTGCCAGATTTTACACTTTAATTACTTTAATTAAGTCTTTTAATAGTTAATTGAGAAATATTTTATTATTTAGTTTAGTTTACTTTTCTTGTGCTAACTGTAAATAGATTGATATGTTGAAATAATATTATAAGCAGAATGATGCTAAATCCTTCATTATGATTGGTTAGAATAATGTTAATTAATTAGTTTTTTTAAAACAATTATATTTATAATAAACAAATTAATTAAATGAATTATTTGTATATGATGATATTAAATTCTATAGTTAATACTGTAAGCAACTATACATGTATAAAAAACTAATGTTTTTATTCTATAATAAATAAAAAATATAAACACTTATAGACTATCATAAAATCTAGATCTTAATTTATTGACCTTGTATTTTACACAAATTGCAAAATATTAAATAATAAACGTTAAACATAAAATTTAAAAAAAATGAGTTTTTTTTTTTTTTTATTTAAATCATATGATATACATTGTTGTTTTTTTTTATTTGAATTATTTTTATTTATTTTTTTAAAATAAAAATCAACATTTATTTAAAAATATAAACATTTAGATTTTCTTTTATTGTTTACATTTTTGTTTTTTTTTTAATGATTTGATTTTTTATTAATTTTTTTTTTTTATTTTTTTCTTATGCTAAACTTTTACCTTTACTGCTGGAAATAGTTGCGCGAATCTTTACAATTTGGCAACCTCCTGACCGCTTCCTGGAATGTTCCTCGAGTGTGACGTCCACAGTGCAAATCCAGACACGCTTATCAGGTGAGATTTAGGGCGCGGGTTTCACAATAACACACATACACTCACACACATACACAACACACACACACACACACACACACAACAGGAAAGTCGGAGGGAATTTTAGTCCACTGGCTTCGGTTAGAACATGTTTATTTTCAGAGCACATTGATTCTATAGAATTTTTGCTTTTAGGCTCGCGTGTGTTGTGAACAAAGATTTAAAACTAAAAAAATGACCCCCAAATTTTATAAATATTAAATTTTTAATAATATAAATGTATTAATTTTATTTATTAAAGGTTTAATAAAATTCAGTGATTTAATAAAGAGTTTCAATGAGTCTCTATCTGCACCTGAATTAGAATTTAATGGGGGGTTTTTTTTTTTTCTTTATTTCTTACTTCATCTATTGTTTTGTTTGTTTATTTAATTGATAATTTTATTTGTAAATTTTTCTTGTGTTTTTTTTTTTCTTTCCCCTTCTTTCTCTTATTATTTCCTTTTTTTTACTTTACTTTTCTTCCTTCTGCCTGTCTGTCTGTCAGTTTATTCTTTCTTTTTGTTCCTGTCTTTTTTCTTCCTTTTTATTTTATTTCTTTTTGCTTTCTTTCTTTTCTTTCTTTCTTTAAGACTTTAATTTTTTTTGCACAGGTTTAGAGAGAGCCGCTGTTTTTTTTGACTAAATGATGTAGAGTGGTGCAAATGTTTAGGATATCAAGTGGCCCATTCCAGCGTGTGAGCAGCTGTTTTCTCTGATCTGATCATGCGGTTTTTTTTTTTTTTGTGCATGCGGAGATCAGCCCCTCGGTCAGACTCCGATCCTGTTGTCTTTTCAGAATGGTTTTATTCATGCAGTTTCGTGACCTCTCACAGGTTTCATTTTGAGAAAGAAGACAGTGAAAGCGAATGGGGGCAGTAACGGGGGAGAGGAGGGGGGGTGCACAAGGTGTTTAATGGACACTTATTCATACGCTTCTCTACAGGTTCCTGACCAACCAAAGAAAAAGAGAGCAAGAGAACTCAGGTGTGTGATTGTTACTAAATTAGAAATAAACAGCATCATTAATATAAAAGAAAGAAAGAATAACAAGAAAAAAGAAAGAGAAGACAGATAGACAGACAAAGAAAACAAAAACAACAAAACGACAAAAAAGAAAGAAAGAAAGAACAAAAGATGGCCAGACAGACAGACAAAGAGCAAAAAGAATAACAAGAAAAAAGAAAGACAAAGACAGAAAGACAGACAGACAAAGAAAGCTAAAAAATAAAAAAAGAAAGAGAAAAAAAGGGGAAAGAAAAAAAAAAAAAAGAAAAAAAAAAAGAAAGAAAAAGAAGGAAAGAAAGAAAAAGAAAGTAAGAAAAAAGAACGAGAAAGAAAGGGAGAAAGAAAAAGAAAGAGATGGCAGTGTGTGAATTAATTATTATTTTAATGTAGGAAGCTTTAATGTTCTTGATTCGCATTCGCATTAATAGCTGCGATTGCGTCATTGACTGATATCTTATCGACTCTAACAGCACTCCCACTTTGTTACTAAAAACTCTTTTCACAAACACTTTCATACTAAACCAGGTTTAGATGTAGGACTGCACTCTTTCTCAGATCACATCTCTCCTTTTATTCCTCCCTCTATCACTCTAATAATAACCAGAAAAACATGTGCATGCGTTCCAGCCATATGGAAACATGACAGCGACGACAGAACGCTGTATGGATGTTTTTTTGCTCGTCCTCTTGCGGGTTGATCTTGGGCTCTTGTTGCGGTTGATCTTGGTGGCAGGTCTGTAGCAGATGGTGCAGGCGTACACCAGGGCCATCCTCCTCTGCATTCGTCAGATGTGAAACAAGCTGCTAAAGTAAAACAGTGGCTTTTTTAATGCACATCTCAAAGGATAAGCATGCGGGAATGTTAGCACGCAAACTGCTTTTCAGCTTTTGCAATAATAAAAAAAAAGTTTTTCCGTGTGTTGATGTTTCATGTCAGCGCAATGCATAGTAGTAGATAATAACTCAGTCGTTACGGTGTTGGACTGCTGATAGGAAGTTTAAGTCCCAGGACCACCTAGCTGCCGCCTGTGGGCCCCTAAGCAAGGCCCTTATCACTCAACTGCTAAGATACATTGTAAAAAATGTAAGTCGCTTTTGTGGATAATGGCGTTCTGCGTCTGTCAAATGACAGTAATGTAAATATAACTATGACCTTGGGGGTCTCGAGGTAGGCCCGGCCCACCCTGTCACATGGCTGGCCCACCTATCTAGGGGAGAGAAGAAAAGGGAAAGAGAAATTCAGAAAAATTATTTGAAAGATATTTATAATTATAATTTTTATTATATTTTAACATTTTCTTGCTAAAAAAATACTTGTGGGAAGTGGTAATTTAGTGGTTAAGGTGTTGGACTGCTAATTGGAAGCTTCAGGTTTGATTCCCAGCACCACCAAATTGCAAGACCCTTAAACCCTTAATTGCTCAGTTGTATTAAAAAAGGAAATAAATGTAAGTCGCTCTGAATGTAAGGACGCCTTCCAAATGCTGTAAATGTAAATGTCTAATCACTAATTAACACCCCCAACCCTTAGCCTACAAAGACCTAGCAAAAGGAACCAGACTCCAAAGTGACTCCAACCAGCGGTTGGGATTATAAATCATTTTCCTCTATGCTGCCCTGTATTAGGGCAGAACGGTGGCTTAGTAGTTAGCACACAGCAAGAAGGTCCCAGGTTCGATTCCTGGGCAGGAGCTTATCTCTGTTCTCCCCATGCTTGCCCCATGTTTACTCCGGTTTCTCTGGTTTGCTCCAGTCCAAAAACATCTATGTTAGGTTGATGGTGATTCTAAATTGCTCATAGGAGTGAGTGTAAGAGTGTGTGTGTCTCTGTAATGGACTGGCGACCTGTCCAGGGTGTCCCCTTCCTGCCGTTCACCCTTTCAGAGACAGCTGAGATAGACCCATGAACCCGAATAAGGGAATAAGCGGCTATAGAAGATGAATGAATGAATGAATGAACAGTGAATGAATTTATTCTAGTTTTAAGATCGAGTGCTGCAGCCATCCTATGTTCCCTGCTGTTCACTTTATCTTCATGGTTTATAAATGATGCAATCCACAGTATTCTGTTGTATCGCCAGGTGTCCATGTGACCTCAGGCAGATCCAGACAGCACAAGTGGTCAGGAACACTACAGGAATCTTGACAACAGACCGAAATCTTTTATTTATTTATTTATTTATTCTTTTGATTTAGTGTATGTGTTTAAGCTCCAATAACCAGTGATGTAGCCAAGGATACTTGACCTAGTGACCCTCAGACCACCAGATAATCCCAGTCAGAGATTTTTAGCGGTTATCTGGATCCTCTCATACACTTGTACTTAAATAAGACATTTGAATGAATAAAAGGCTGTACCGTTGGCTGATGAGGACATAAATGTTTTATTTCCAAAAGAAAAGACAAGGTAATTTATTGCACAGATGCAGAAATAGATGATACATTTTGTGTCAATATCCAGAATCTATGACAGATTACATTCACTTGGTCGCATTTAAAGT
>VCAZ01000097.1:1720000-1848885 GCA_005784505.1 Bagarius yarrelli | reverse complement strand
CCCCTACAGGAGAACTGTGGTATTGTAGAAAAACCAAGACGTGCGGGTACTTAAAGTATATACAGAAGATTTACTACATTCATTCATTCATTCATTCATTCATTCATTCGTCTTCTTTACCCGCTTATTCTCTAATTCGGGGTCTCAGGGACCTGCTGGAGTCTATCCCAGCCGTCTCTGAAAGGGTGAAAGGCAGGAGGGGGACACCCTGGACAGGCCACCAGTCCATCACAGGGCCACACATACACACACTCACTCACACACTTACACTCACTCACACTCACTTCTATGGGCAATTTAGAATCATTAATCAATCTAACACACATGTTTTTTGGACTGTGGGAGGAAACCGGAGAACCCGGAATAAACCCACGCAAGCACAGGGAGAACATGGAAACTCCACACAGAAAGACCCCTACAGGGGAATCGAACCATTACTAACCATTACCACAACTAGCACGCGCTGCCCTTCACTAAGCATGGGTGAATTTATACATTTGTAGGGGCATGAAAAAAATATAAAAAATAGTGGTGGCTTATTGTTAAGGTGTTGGACTAATAAAGGCACTTAAAAATATGGAGAAGTGGTGGCTCATGGTTAAAGATTGTGGGTTTGATTCCCAGCACGACCGAGCCACCACTGCTGGGCCCCTGAGTAAGGCCCTTAACCCCCAATTGCTCAGTTGTATAAAAGAACGTAAAAACGTAAGTTGCTCTGGATAGAACGTCTGCTAAATACTGTAAATGTAAATATTCAAACAGGAAATAAACATTTGGTATTTTGTCTTACGCAGAAATTATATCCTCTTTTCTTAAACTCGAGTAATTCAAAAATACAATTTAACTAAAACTAGTTAGGCAACACTAAAGAGGGTCTAAAGAAGGTTTTAAACTTCACTATTAAATCATAAAACTCTGAAAAATGTGGTTTTACGGTGAATTCAGGTATATGATGACATGAGTTTATGCTTCATGTTACCTGTAATATAAAAATGTTTATAGTACAAAATGCAACGTAACTGATCAATCCAATACATTTTAATGACAGAATACTAAGAACTGAGCAGGTTGAAAGGTTTAAAGTGGTGGGGGAAGTGGTGGCTCATGCTTAAGGTGTTGGACTTCCAACCTGAAGATTGTGGGTTTAATTCCCAGCTCCACCAAACCACCACTGTAAATTCTGTAAGGGTTAAATGTTTGGAAACCAGACGACCCATCCATGGTACCCTGATGGTGTTGAGATTTGAACATATAATCATCTGAGGTATAATACAATGCCTCCACTTACACACCACAACTAGTTTAACTGAACTGATTTAATAAATTGCAGGCTAGAAATAAGAAAATGGATGAAAAAATAAGAAGAAGAAGAAGAAAAATCAATTAGGACCAACAAAAGACAAACATTTTTACTCATATTAAAAATTAAAAGCCTTTGAGAAAGAAATTTTAGTGATTTAGGTGGCTGTACATGAAACATCTTCATTTCACTATCTCAGTGCCAGAATAGTTACCACCATGTTGGGCCCCTAAGCATGGCCCTTAACCTCTAATTGCTCAGTTGTGTAATAGAGATAGATGTAAGTCACTCTGGTTAAGAGCATCTGCCAAATGCTGTGAATGTAAACGTACAGTTTACTATCCCAAGAGGCTGCGGGAGCGACGACTTGAGAGTGGTGGAAAGCGTTGGCAAGGCACTTCAAGTAGCTTTAAGCAAAAAAACATTGTTTTGTTAATTTGCCCTCGTTTTACTTCATTCATGTTAGACATTATCTAACTGTAAAATTGGATAATGCTGTGACTTTGTATGTTATGTGAAAATATCAATATGGTGGATATAATACTACTACTAATAACAACATAAAAACTAATAATAATAACAATAACAAAAAAACAACAACAATAATACTAATAATAATACTATAATAATACTACTACTAATAATAATAATAACATATAATACTACTACTAATAAAAAACAATAACAACACAATAGTAATAACAATAATAATAACAATACTACTACTACCATTAATAATAATAATAACATATAATACTGCTAATAATAACAACAACAAATAAAAACTAATAAAATAATAATAACAATACAAAAACAACAATACTACTACTACTACTAATACATACATATAATACTACTAATAATAAAAAAAAAACAATAACAACAACATAGTAATAACAATAGTAATAACAATAATAATAACAATACTACTACTACCATTAATAATAATAATAACATATAATACTGCTAATAATAACAACAACATATAAAAACTAATAAAATAATAATAACCAATACAAAAACAACAATACTACTACTACTAATAACATATAATACTACTAATAATAAAAACATATAATACTACTACTAATATAACAATAACAACAATATTAAAAACAACAACAACAATAATAATAATACTACAATAATAATAATAATAATAATAATAATAATAATTCCTACGTTAAGGATGACTTTTAAGGGTTTTTGCATCTTAACCTGGCAACCCAGCAGTGGGCGGGGCTATCAGTAGAGTCGTATGTGTGACAGTAAAGTTACCGGATCGGTGAGTGGGTTAATGATTGAGATGGCACAGTGAGGGATTTCCACGGAAATGGCGGTCGTGGCGGTGTCTCTCTGCGTGTTAGCAGGGATCGTGTTAGTTTGTGAGCTCGCACGGAAGGTGATTTTGGAGCTGATCTCTGAGAAGAGGAGAGATCTGAGGATCTACACTGCGGAGATCATTTCTACGTTTCAGCTCTGCGCATGTTCCCACGAGCTAAAGCTGCTGTCCGAAGATGCGCCTGAAATCGCGCTCAGTCTCACCTATGTAATATCGGTGACCCACGCGCTCACGTTCCGCGGCGCTACCGGTAACCCCACCGCCACGCTCGAGCGCTACTGGTGCGACACTTTGGATGGCGCGTGCGCACTGCGTAGGACCGCGTGTCAGTTTGCAGCGTCCGTGGCGGCCGGTTTGGTCATGCGCAGCGCGTGGGCTTTGGGATTCTCGGACCTGCACGCGCGACATAAGCGAGACGGCTTTACGTGCGAGAGTCCGATCTCGAACGTGCATTTGCTGGAAGCTGTGGCCGTGGAGTTCGCGTGCGCGTTTGTTGTGCACGCCGCCGCGAGCTTCATGCGCAATGTGGAAGCAAAGTACAGAGTGCACGCGGTAGCCACGGTGATCACAGCAGTGGTGTATACAGGTGTGTCTTCAACCTACTTATTGCCCTTGGGTCTAATTTTTTGTAAGTGGTGATTAAAGTGTTGTCCTGCTTATCGGGTTCAACCACCAGCACCACCAAGCTGCCACTTCTGGGCCCCTGAGCAAGGCCCTTAACCCTCAACTGCTGAGTTGGATAAAAAAACAGAGATAAATATAAATTGCTCTATATAATGGCAAAATGTTTTTAATAATAAATCAACATAAATAATAAAAGAATACGGAAAAATGGTTACGCCTGTGCAGTGATGTATATTTGACTCTCTTGCCCTCAGGTGGCAGTAAGACAGGAGCAGTGTTCAACCCGGCGCTGGCTTTCTCAGCACAGTTCCCCTGCACTGGCAGCTCATTTGTAAAGAACGGGCTTGTCTACTGGCTGGGACCGGTTTTAGGTGAGACGTGTACTTGCTTTGATGTGTTCAGTAACAGGGCTGGGTCACCCTTTTTCCTCTTCATCCTCAACGCCTGATCAATAAGACGCCGTCATCAGCTGTACATCACCTTAGAAATGTTAGCACTTAAAGCATAAACGCTGTTTTCAGTGTGTTTTTTTTTCCATATGACATGACGGCTGCGTGAGCCGAAGAATTTGGGGGTCAGTTTAGGATCATGATCAATTCACACTGGAAATCTGATACTGACCTCATCTGAAACAACCATGTAAACAGCTACACACCAAAAAAAAAATCTGATCTGAGCAAAAGTCAGAATTACGCTAATTACGCTAATTAAGCTAAGCCTCGCAGTGTGAACGTAGCCTAAGTTACTTTGTTCCGCTTATTTTCCCTGCCCCACCTACTGCTGATTATCCTTGTTCAGGTGTGTGTTTAGTCATTTAGAGGGTGGCAGATACCAAATCAACAGGTCTTCCCCTTTACTGTACCCTCATCTGAAATGGTATCTTCCAGCTTCTGCTTGAATAAGCACACCTGAACCAGGTAAACAGGTAGCTGGAAAAACAAACAGAATGAAGAAACTTAAGGAAACATGGGTTACCCAGCTATGTTTGACAAAACTTCTAGCATTAATTATATATATATACATCACTATGTATGACATATTACTAAAAAATTTATGTAGATATAGATATAGATTATAGATATATAAATAGGGGCAGTGGTGGCTCAAATGGTTAAGTTGCTGATCTGAAGACCAGAAACACCTGGGTTCAAGCCCCACCACCGGCAAGTCAACCACTGTTGGGTCCCCTGAGCAAGACCCTTAACCCTTCCTCCAGGGGCGCTGCATCATAGCTGACCACCAACTTACTGAGATGGGATATGCGAAAAAATGCATTTCATTGGATCTGTACATGCACAATGTGTTGTATATATATATATATTTTAGTAATATGTCGTACATAGTGATAAGTAAAATACAAACTTTGGTTTAATTATCACTAAAACAGTTTTCTGAATGGGAAACATTAATACTAATATTCTTAACATCCAGGATTTGCACACAGAAAACAGTTTGCAGCGGTTATTTTTTCTCTTTTTTTTGTGGAAATCTGAATGAGTTTTTGCGAGTCCTCTAGTTCTCTCTTCTTTCAAGGTCCTTAACCTCCAACTGATTGGGTTAAATAAATGTAAGTCACTCTAAATAAGCTAAAGTCTGCTAAATGCTAGAAATGTAAACACCAAAACTGATAAACTTTAGTTATATTAAAAGAATCTAGTCTCACGCTGCCAGATCTTCACAGTGATGGATTACATGCCAGGTTTTATTGTCCAAATGATGAAATGGAAGCTAATTGGTTAGAATGTTGGACTGCTAATTGGAAGATCAGGGATTTAATTCCCAACACCAGCATGCTTCTTCTGCTGGATTCCTGAGCAATGCTCTTAACCCCTAAATGCTAAGTTGGATAAAAAATGAGATAACTGTGAAACTTTCCAGATTTCAGAGTAGCCAAATGCTAGGAATGTTGAAATGTAACTTTCGATGTCCCTACAAAAAAAAAACAGACCAACGTACAACCAGAAATCATTCATGTAAGAAAGATAAGGAATATATTGAGTATATATCATGAAATTTATATAACTAGAAAAAAAAACATTGATCCGAAATTAAATGTTGTTTGTGTCTATGTGCATCATGTCCGAGGCTTTGTGTTAGCTTTAACTGGGCTGATGTAAAAGTCATAACGTGCTGCTTTGCTGTACCAATGACACTTTCTAGAAGAGTTAAATAGTGCATCTTACGGGCTATGCTGCATGAGGCATTAAAGCAGAAGTGTGTTTTTTTTCTTGTGTGTTTTGTGTGTTTTTTTTGTGTGTATAGGCATGGCATGTTCTCTCCTGCTGTTTAATAAAATCATTCTGCCATTTACTACAAAGAGCACCTCATACAAAGACCTGAACCTTCATTCTGTCCAGAAGAAGAAGAAGAAGAGAAACTGAACTGGAAGCCTGATTGCTGTTTCCTCTGACAAGCTTTTAAACACCAGTTGATATTTTTATATGTTAATTTTTAGAATTATAGCACAGGAAGATACCTGTTTTACCAGTTACTAAAGTTTGGTTGAAATTTTAATGGTGAGAAAGGTTGGGACGTACAAGCACACACTATAGAGACAAAAGTATTGAGATACCTGACCAAATGCATCGTATTTACCTGTAAGGATGTAATTGGTGTAATGGCAGTCTCACAATAGCATGCATATCTTATACCTCGGTGTAATATAATATATCGGTGGATCTAAAATTACAACACCGATATTTAGAAAGAAGAATATCAGTAAAACCAATTATCGGTCAATCTCTAGTAAAAACATATGAAAGATTTTGGCTATATATAGTATCATATAAATGTGGTAGCTTAATCAGCATGGTACTGATCAGAAGCAGGACTGTACGCTGAATACTGGATCATTCAGTAAACACTTGAAAGTTGTCAAATAAACTGTAAATAGATCGTTGGATATACAAAGTTAACTGATAATTTGCTTCATCTGCAACTTTTCATTCATCTCCAGTGAGAAAAACCTAGGTGAACACGGATATTTCCAGGTTTTCCAGGTACATCGTGTGTTATCGGGCCCTAAATTTTTAATGCAGTGGAAAGATTTCGCTTCCGAAAGAGAGACAGAGAGAGAGAGAGAGAGAGAGAGAGAGAGAGAGAGAGAGAGCGCTCCTAAAATAGGCAACTCCCTAATCGGCGCATTGACTATTAAACTCGGTGCTGATTGAGACAGAGATTTGAGCCAGTTACGCTTATGCTTTACGAGATTTTGAGCCATTTACGCTAACGAGTAATCATTCGTCAAATAACACTGACTACTACTGCTATTGCTGGGATTTCTGGTTGAAAACTGGCAGTAACTTAAGGTGAGAAATTAAAACTGAATATGTAAGAAAGCACAACTCTAATACCTTTGATATGGAGCAAATGGACCAAGTTAGGTAAACTAGCCCTTAATGCTAATGTGATTTTGCAATAAAGGAATGGCAATATACAGCAAGCATGTTCGTGTTCATTCATTCATCTTCTAAACCCGCTTATTCCCTAATTCCGGGTCAACGGGTATCTGCTGGAGTCTATCCCAGCCGTCTCTGAAAGGGTGAAAGACAGGAGGGGGACACCCTGGACAGATCACAGGGCCCCACACACACAGTCACACTAACATACATGTTTTTGGACTATGGAAGGAAACTGGAGTACTCCAGGAGTAAGACCACGCAAGAACCCACAGGGAGAACATGCAAACTCCACACAGAAAGACCCCTGCCTGGGAATCGAACCAGGGACCTTCTTGCTGTGAGACAACAGTGCAAGGCCAACCACTAGTGCTGCCTAGTTGTGTTTTATTTTCTGATTTATACCTGAGAGGTTTTATTAGTTTTGAGAAAACAAATGATAATCTACAATGTCTTAATGAAGCACATTTGGATATAGTGATATAGTAAAGCTGAATCATCTGGACTCTGAATTGCTCATCATGCACACAAACACTGGTTTGTACCTAGGGGGGATGTAATCATATAATGTACAGTACAACGACTGATTTGTTTATTTGAAGGTTAAGGGTAGAAAACTATGAACATAGTTGCGGCGAAATGCAGCTCTACAAAGAATTGACGCAGGGGGGGGGGGGGGTAAATAATAATGCCACACCATTTTATTGCTTACAATTTTGAAAACCGTATATCATTTTTGGTCCACTTTACAATTATGTGCTACTTTGTGTTGGTCTATTACATAAAATCATCTTTAACTTTGTGGTTAACTTTAAGTCTGAGGGTTTGGAATACTGTACATGAGACACAAAATATTTCCCAGGAATATAATAATAAAAATGATGTATTATTTATGATCATGTTGAAAAATCCTTGTTGAGCATCAGTGAAAATTTACATCGTTTGTAACAGTTGAAACAGTCGTTAAATGAGGATCCGGAAATTTCTGAGAAAAACTAAAGAATTTGACTTAATGTTTCTTAATGTAAAAAAAATTAAATCATCTAACTAATAAAACAAAAGCTTATCCTAATTTAGTGTGGCTTAAGGAGCCGAAACTAGGTTGTAGTGTTAATGTATATTGTACTGTATTATTTAGTAAAATGTTAAATAAAGCATATTAATTAGAGCAAAATGATTATATAATTAATTGCAAATTGATTGTATTTACCTGTAAGGATGTCTCACAATAGCATGCATATCTTTATATTATTATATATTAGTTATATATATAATATATATATATATATATATATATATATATATATATATATACACACCTTCTGATATATCGGTGGATCTAAAATTACAAAACCGATATATTAGGAAAAATATCGGTAAAACCGATTATCGGTCAATCTCTAGTAAAAAACATATGAAAGATTTTGGCTATATATAGTATCATATAAATGTGGTAGCTTAATCAGCATGGAACTGATCAGAAGCAGGACTGTACTTAAAAGTTGTTTAAGTGTCTTGATGTCAGATAGACAAAGTTAACTTTCTCACCAATTTTTCATTAATCTCCAGTGAGGGGTTCCCAGGTGAACATGGATTTTTCCAACAAGTGACATGAAAGAGCAAGAAGTAAAAAAAAAAAACTAGAACATCAATGTTTTAGGCCGTAGGTGGCTAAAAAGTATACACAATCAACAAACTTTTTTTAAATAAAAAGAATGGGTAATAAGTTTATTTGATAAAACATTAATTTATCACTACATGTCGCATGGGAGGCTCCGCAGTTAAAGCAGACCACCAGACCACCAAAAATTTAGGTAAAAGTTAGTTCAAGTAAAAACACACCAGGTTTTGAAGGGAACTTGAGAACTTGATTCTCTTGCAATGTGGACTCATGGAACGTTGACCTTTGCACTAAAGAATGTTCTGGAACGATATACGACTGAAATGGCAAATACAGACACACACACACACACACACATTTGCTAGACAAAGCCAAATAAATTGTGTATGAAATGTTGAACTGGGACAATTTTTCATATTTTATTTAATAAAGATCTGGATGATGTACCGTCATTAGGAGAAAAAGACAGCACGGCCTTCTATAGTTCTAGGGTTAATTATCAAGAACTGAATGCTTGAGAACATTAAACTTCACACATTTGGCTTTTACAGAAAAGGTCAAAGATAAGTAATCTGCATTTCATGAGAAAACAACGTGTAGAAAAGATGTACTAGTTTTCTTTCTAATGTCGGTCTATGTTTTGGAAAAAAATGACTACAAAATAAAAGAATTTACACAATTACAATTTAAGCCTTAATAAGTTAAAACAGAATAAAATGAAGTGTGTATTTTCTTTTACACATGATTATACAGTATTTAACAGTGCAGCAAATGGTTCCGGCAACTCATTTTCTGTAGCCGCTGCCTACCAGGAACACTTAACAAGAAGTGGTAGCTTGGTGGACATAATACATGTGTTATAAGACGTTATTAGTTGCAGGTTTTGACAAAAATGTGTCATCAATTCAAGTCTATGAATAAAAACCTGTTTAAGGAATTGTGTGTGTGAGATCAGCAGCCACATACACACAACATGAATCAAAGTGACCTGCTACAAAATAAACACCACCACGGCGTGAACAAAGACTTCACCACCACGGCGTGAACAAAGACTTCACCACCACGGCGTGAACAAAGACTTCACCACCACGGCGTGAACAAAGACTTCACCACCACCACAGCGTGAAAGTGTGTGTAAAAGTGACACAAAAGGTAAAACAAGAATTAAATAGGGCGTCTGAATGATTGTAACTAACTTAATTTACTATATGATGTGTAACAATTATCAGTGCTGTAACACTATAAAAGTAAAACCAGCTTATTTTATTTATTGTACATTTTAACAGTAAAAATCAAGCAGATCTTTAACGACTTTTTGGGTCAGTTGTCTAATTTACCGGGTCCTCACAGTGTAAAACCAAAGCGTACTTATGGGCTCCAGATCTTTAAAAATTCCTCTCCGTTTCAATGTTTTTGGTGCCATGTGTGTGTTATTATATACAAAATTCATATTGTGTTACATTTATACGCTTATATTTGCAAATCAGCTTGCACAGCTTAACCATAAAAAAAAATTCATGGCTTTTTATGATGATAATGAATAATAAAATTCAGTATAGAAATTGTAGATATATTGTTTTTATGCATTTTGGCACAGAGATTTTAGGAATAAGAGAACGACTAGAATGGGTTTTTTTACAAGAACTTTATACAAAAAAAATTATATTTCATACAAATATTATTTAATTTTGGAGAGCATTAATAATTTGGTTTGACGGACAAAAAGAAAATCCCAGAAATGGTTCAGATATCAGGAAAACATGTTGAAATCCTGCAGCTCCACTGAATGTGTTGAGTAGAGTGGGAAAGCCGGCATGCTGAACGAGTCCTGGTCACTCAGAGCCCCCGAAGTGCTTCAGTTATCAGCGGCGACGTGTTCCGCATCTACAGAAACCCAATTTCAGTGAGTCTTTCTAAAGATTCCTAATTAAATTAAGTTATGATGTTTTATCGCACTAATCCAATACAGTCAGTATTCAATATTTTTACTCACTTTACTCCAATGTTTGCTTAAAGATGTTGTCTTATTTGACAATTGACATTTAAATAACTTAATTAGTTTTGCAATTTTGCGTTTAACTCATCCATCATTCAATGTTACTGTGTATATAACATTAAATAGTATATTATTTTTGTATTTTAATAATTCTGTCACACCAAGACAAATTCCTTGTGCTGTAAAATGGCATTTACCGTACCTGGCAATAAAGCTAATTCGGATTTTAAAAGCTAGCCCAAAACATAAATCTACCACCACCATGTTTCAGTGTGATAATAGATAAACTCACAACAACTAACCTTTTCAAATTAGATCTGATACAGCCTTATGTCTAAAAACCAGAAACGTAAGATAAAATGGCTGGGTTGAGCTTATACATTTAAATAAATAAAATAAAAATCAGGAAAGTGGTAGCGGTAGTGTTTGCCAAATGCTGTAAATGTAAAAAAAAAAAAAAAAAAAAAAAGAAATAAAGAAAGAAAATTCAATCCGACTGACAAACTGTTGTGAAAATATTTACCAGTGATCGACATCGGCATCGTCAAACTGTCCAACTACTGCAGAATTTGGGTCCACCTCCATTCCATCTGGAGAACAAATGAAATCAGTGCTGATTTGGAGAGTATTTTAAAATATCCTTAGCAGCATTTGAACCAATGAATTTACAGAAATATTTCATTTACACAAATGTGAATGTAGGTAGCATGTAGACGCCTTCTGACTTGGAAAAAGACTTTGCCCCAAAGCGAATCGATCTTTAAAATCACACAGACCTGATTAAACACACAGCTTCACTTGAATGTATTCAATAATCTATTAATCTTTCAGTTAAATAATGTACTATTATGGATGTGTCTGGACAGCCAAAATGAAACCAAACATTTGATTATGTGGATGAGGATTTATATCCACTATATACTCACTATATATTATATACTCTTTTTTTTTTTTTTTTTTTTTTTTTTTTTTTTTTTTTTTACAGGATTTTATAAGATAATTATACAGACTGGCATTTTTCTAGAATATTTTTGTAAGACACTTACACGCCTCATCACTGGCCTGTAGCCTAATACTGACATCTAGTGGTTACTTACTGCGATTTATGCACTTTTTGCTTTTAAAAAGTACTTTCAACAGCCTACAGTGGAACTGTACAAATTTTAGCTATAACAAATGAAATTTTGCCTCTGCACATAAAACATTTCCCCGGCTAAGTTGTACATACAACCGGGAGCCTTTCAAAACTTGTTTGTGTAAATAAAAAGCCAAAATTTTTGAAACTTGCTTGGATTGGTTAGTCATCGAAAGCCTGATGTCTTCTTGGTTTGTGGCGTGGGTCTATTTAGTACATATTTTATTTACATGTCTTTTATATGCAAAAATATGATTATAGTGTGGGTAATATCGCTAATATTATCCAGATTATTATTATGGGATAATTTGTATCGCGTAATCGTCTTAAAAACTTTAAAAAATTGTAATGACTACATTCTATTTTTCCTGCACGAAAACAATCTAGGTACATGTCACACCTTCAAACTCAGTTGACGGTTCATCCGTGCGAACTCCAGCCATGTGGAACTGCTGCGGGACTGACTGAGCGAGCATTCCTTCCAGTCTTTGCAGTGTAGCCTGTCCCTCTGCAGTCAGGTGTGACAAACCCTCTTCATATGTGTAAAAAGTGGGTACATCACCCCCTGACCTGAATGTGATTGGTAAAAAGAGCAGTGAGCAACCTAATCTCTGAGTATGAAAAAAACTAATTCATAAGAAAGACTTTTTACCAGTCTCCTCCTCTTCCTCTTCATATTCCTCTCCTTCAAACTCCTCGTTGTCCGAGTCTGCATCCTCAGGGTCAGGGTGTAAAGCCTGGCAGTCACACATGGTGGAAAACATGGACTCCACTGCAGCACACGACAGAGGTTAATAAATTTTCACAAAATAATGACTACAATCAAATGTGTTTTGTATTTGTTGTATTCTTCGCTATGTATTTTACATTAAAAGTGTTCTTTTTGAAGTACTGCGATGTCTACTGACCCATTGTATTGTGACACTACCTTATCATTATGCATCTTTGCACCATCTATAACTATCTATTGTTACACCTCTATATTCTATCCATATACCTTTTGTACATTAATTACCCCCACCTCTGTAATTATCAACCTCATACCCTATTTATTACATTGCTATTTATTGTAAATAAGTCATTTATGTACTTCTGGTTAGATGCGAACTGCATTTCATTGGCTCTGTACATGTACCTTAGACAATGACAATAAAGTTGAATCTAATCTAATCTAATCTAATATGTATCGAATTGTAAGGCCCTTGACAAGGCACAGCTCTAGCAATTATAGAACGTTGCCACTGTTGGGCCCCTGAACAAAGCCCTTAACCCTGAATTGCTCAGTTGTATAAAATAGATAAAAGTTGCTCTGGATAAGGGCGTCTGCCAAATGCTGTAAAATATAATTTATATATAACTATAATATATTGATAAAGGTTATATCTTTATAATTATAGTAAATAACCCAGAGATTCACTTAATATTCTGCCGCAATGTTTAAAAAAAAAAACAACTTAAAGCATCTTAATTAGTTTTCTGCAGCATCTAAACTAAGCAGATGTGAAGCTGTGCATGAAAAAAAACTTCAATTTCAGAGCAAAGCATCAATCTAGGAGCACACACTCACAAGCTGCTTTATCACTTGGCACAAACCGGATCTCTGTGATGACCTCATCTTCATCACCGCCATCGTTGTCGTCACCGCTGTCCTCTGCGCCTTCATCATCTGGTGCCCTGTCCCTCATCTCAGCCTCATTATCATCTGATAATAAAGTCATTAACAACAACAACAAAAAAACAACCATTAATTAGTGATTACTTATCTTAGCATTAAAAGTACTGATTTCCAAGCAAGTGGAACTATTTAGGAAATCTATTAACCTGACACATGTACAGTAATTAAAATTCTTGGCTCATTTAATGCTCATTTAGTGTTACATTAAATATTAAATTGCTAAAAGCTTCACAGGCTGCAGATACTCTTTTGCCTACCGTTCAGTTTTTTGTTAACCATCACGTACAGATGCTCCTGTGGATAAGCGCTCACGTCCCGGGAGATGGCGTGCAGGCTGATGGAGGGATATTCCAGCGAGAAACCCATTCCTGACCCGTCGAACCATGACAGGCACCTGAAAACAAAGATTATTAGCTCTGTTACTGTTTCTTCTGTTCTTTTTCAATGGGTCCCATTACATTTGTACAATTGACACAACTAAAGTCAATGATCAGGCACACTCGGAAAATCAAACAATGTGTGTGTGTGTGTATATATACACACACACACACACACACACACACACACACACACATACACATACATACACACGCATGCATACACATACACACGCATGCATACACACACACACCGCATGCATCACACACACATGCACGCATACATACACATACACACGCATACGCATACATACACATACACACGCATACGCATACACACACACACACACACGCATACATACATACATGCATGCATACACACACACGCATGCATACATACACACACGCATACGCATACATACACACACACACGCATACATACACACACACACGCATACATACACACACATGCATACACGCATGCATGCATACATACACACACGCATGCATACATACACACGCATGCATACATACACACACACGCATGCATACACACACACACACACACACATGCACATACATACACACCACGCATGCATACATACACCACACACGCATGCATACATACACACGCACGCATGCATACATACACACGCACGCATGCATACATACACACGCACGCATGCACACGCATTACACACGCAGCATGCATACATACACACGCATGCATACATACACACGCATGCATACACACACACGCATGCATAACATACACACACACGCATGCATACATACACACACACGCATGCATACATACACACGCACGCATACATACATACACACGCACGCATGCATGCATGCATGCATAACATGCCTGCATTCACATACATGCATACATACACACACATGCATGCATACACACGCCATACACACGCGCATACATACATACACACACACACACGCATACATACACACACACACACACACGCATACATACACACACACGCATACATACACACACACGCATACATACACACACACGCATGCATACATACATACATACACAACACACACACACACCACACACACACACACACACACACACACACACATATATAAACAATTTCAAGCTGAAGTCACATGACACGAAAAATGTCTTTATTTAGGTGATGATTTAACTTTAACCGCTGTTGTGACCCGATGTCTACATTATACCGTAAGATTTAAGAGATCATTTTGCATTTTTACTACATTCTATATTTATTTTCCTCAGGATAAGACTATAAAAACCGATAAATGCTAATATTTTATAAAACAGTCGAGGCGCGTGTGTGTAATCTGAGGTGTTTATTAGACTCCCGCCTTTTTTTTTTTTTAGCAACTAGCTTCATCTATTGTACAAACCTGAGGAAAATAAACGTCGCACGTGCAACAAATCTAACGTTAGGCTGAAAAACCGCACCTGAGGAACGAGCTAACAGTTCATTTTAGTCAAACTTTTACATTTAAAGGGCTGTTTTGATGTTTTTTGTGGAGGGAAAATGAAAAGATTAAAGGAACTTTAACAATTAAAGTTAAAGAAAACAAATTAGTATTGTAATGTTGCTCTTACTTACGATTCAGCTACGTACAGCGTCCCTGTTCCGAGTCCTTTACCGTCTAAAACCGCCGTAGTTTCCGCCTGTTGATGCCGAATTCCCTCGGCGGGAGGAGGTAAGCTTTTCAACAAAACCATATTTTCAGAAAACCGAGTAAAAAACACCTCTTTTTCGCCCCGTTGTTTATTTCCCAGAGCGAGCTAACGTTACCTCGACTAAGTGGCTCCGATGGCAACCGGATGCTAGCTAGGACAGTAGTTGCTAGCTTGAAATATCGCCTGATTAATTTGTCGCTATAAAATAAATATACCGAGGCACAATATTTTTTGTACATTAATTTTTTATTTTATTTTATTATTATTATTATTTTTCAGATACTTTGGAGTGTTTTTATATAAATGTATTTGTACTTTGTAGTTTCTATGCGCGCCGCGTCTTAATCCAGAATCTGGCGCCCTGACGCTGCGTCATGTCCCTCATGAACTCTTTTTAAAGGGAAAGTAGCTGGAGAATTTTAAGAGTTTAGGTACTGGTCGACAGTCCAGAGCAATAGAGAGTGTGTAAAAGAGGTAAAGAAGCGAGTACAGGCAGGTTGGAATGGGTGGAGAAACATGTCAGGAGTGATGTGACAGGAAAATATCAGATGGGAATAAAGGGAAGGTGTACAAGACAGTGGTGAGACCAGCTATGATGTATGGTTTAGAGACAAGTAGTGAGACAGTTTTTATGATTATGGTTTTAGAGACAGTGGTGAGACCAGCTATGATGTATGGTTTAGAGACAGTGGTGAGACCTATGATGTATGTTTAGAGACAGTGGGTGACCAGCTATGATGTATGGTTTAGAGACAGTGGTGAGACCAGCTATGATGTATGGTTTAGAGACAGTGGTGAGACCAGCTATGATGTATGGTTTAGAGACAGTGGTGAGACAGCTATGATGTATGGTTTAGAGACAGTGGTGAGAGCAGCTATGATGTATGGTTTAGAGACAGTGGTGAGACAGCTATGATGTATGGTTTAGAGACAGTGGTGAGACAGCTATGATGTATGGTTTAGAGACAGTGGTGAGACAGCTATGATGTATATGATGTATGATTTAGAGACAGTAGTGAGACCAGCTATGATGTATGATTTAGAGACAGAGACAGTAGTGAGAGACAGTTTATGATGTATGGTTTAGAGACAGTGGTGAGACCAGCTATGATGTATGATTTAGAGCTATGATGTATGGTTTAGAGACAGTGGTGAGACAGCTATGATGTATGGGTTAGAGACAGTGGTGCTGAGGAAGAAACAGTTGGCAGAGCTGGAAGTAGCAGAGCTGAAGATGTTGAGGTTTTCTTCGGGAGTGACGAGGTTGGACAGGATTAGGAACGAGTTCATCAGGGGGACGGCTCATGTTAGATGTTTTGAAAGTCAGGGAGTCCAGATTGAGGTGGTTTGGACATGTACAGAGGAGGGACAGTGAATATATCGGTAGGAGGATGTTAGAAATGAAGCTACCAGGCAGAAGATAAAATGGAAGACCAAAGAGGAGGTATATATATATGGATGTGATAAACGAGGACATGAAGTTAGTGGTTGTGAGTGAAGAGGATGTAGAGAATAGGGTTAGGAGGAGACAGAGGACTCGCTGTGACGACCGCTTCCCTATGTGCTGTGATTCAGACAGTTCAGATGAATCATGAATGAATCAGTTCCAGTGATTTTGAGTCTCTTATGTTTCTGACCATGCAGAAAGTTTCAGCTTAGTCAGCTACTTGTTACTAACTACCGAGAACAGCTGAACTGTGTCATTTTCACTTTGTATTCGTCTTTGCTTTTGTTAGCAACAACATAACTTAAGACTCAACTGATCCGAGTAAATGAAAAGAGAAGGATTCATAAATCCCGAGTCATAAATTCGATCTTCTCTAGTTCAGACGAAGATAAATGGAAATAATACTGATTTAAAAGAATCCATGATTGCTGAAGCTGAAGTCAATACATTTCACAGAAATACTCTTACCATATTTATTCAGGTTTTTAATTTATGTACTGAAACTAAACACTTTTAAACAGGAAAATGTAAGTAACACTTATTTCAGTTTTACAGCAATCAAAGGCCACGTTTAGCGGGACTCTGGACTTGGTGTATGGCTAGAACGATTGGGTGGCGTTGTATTTCAAATAATCACGTAGAACACTCAGCACAGGTTTCAATGAATCAGGGAAATAGGGGGGTGTTGTGGAAGAAAAGGGATTTGATTAAAGTGCTTTTGAACGAGAGTTGACACCAGCTAGTACTGGGTTGGGTACAAGTAAAGGTGCTTCGATAAGTGCATTCAGTCAAGAAAATTTACTTCGGCCCAAAGGCAAGTCAACAGGCACAAACATTTTACAGCTTACAGACAACTCAAATGGAAATAATAAAAAAAAAACCAAACAAAAGCAGCTTAGACAGACTGAACTATCGTTAGGTTACTGTTGTAGATGCACTATCATTTTAATAACTCTACAAAACGTGGGCAAACAAGTCAAAATATACACGAAGTGATCAAACCCCGCCCCCCTTTTTGTTTTTAAATAAATGAGCTTTTTCAGGAGAATAAGACAAACACTACTTTCATAAAGCAGCTACTGCATACAAGTCATTTCAATTAAAAGCTGCTTTAAATTTCTAAACTCTGTGCCTTGATATTTTGCTGCACGTTTTATTTCTTTTTCTGATGGCAAAACGATGTCGGGTTAAGATTCCGCTCGAACGAATCGAATGTATTAATTAAAAAAAAAAAAAAAAAAAAAACAGGCTGGCATGAAGGTCTGTTATTCGAGATTAACAACACTGTTTTGTATTGAAACAGATTCCCGAGGAATCGCCTTCTTATACATTTTTTTTTGTTTACAGAGGATAAAACTGAAAATATTACTAAACCACAGTTTTAAAAGGTGCTAGTGTACAAGCAGAAAATATACAGTGTCTCTACAGACTGATTATAAGTTTGTGTTTGGCAGATGATACATTACTGGCCTTACAAATTACAGTGCGTTAACTTTCTGAGGAACAGCTAGAGTGTACATGGACTACGGAGACACGCACATCCTGATTTTTCCCTGAGTCTATAAAGACCAGATCTGATCAGTCGATCGGTGCAAACTTAATCATAAAAATATGTATATTTATTTGGTCTATTGTACTGTTCAGCCTAAAAACATTAGATTGTAGTTACCACAATACAACAGTGTAGAATTTTCAGCCAAAGATATCAAAACAACGCAATGTTCTTACATGAGCTAGTTAGTTCACTAGTTAGCTTTGATACCTGCTTATTCTGTTATTAGCTGTCTGGTATTTGACATTAGGTAGTTTAGTGATGTGCTAGCAAACTAGCTAATGCTAGCTAAACTATTTTTTTTTTTTTATAATTATAAACCGGCGCATTTACAGAGGGATCATCCTTTATCACAGTATTTATCCAAGCTACAATGTCACAGCCTTAAGACAATAATGATCTAATTTAACTATACACACATTTATAGTTATAAAACCTAAGAAGCTTATTATGTTTAACGATTACAGTGACAATAGCATTCATTACAGTGCTATTGTTCTAAATATTTATGTTTACCACGATACCATGAAACACTCAATTCTGATTGGGTCTGAAGGTGTTGACTATTTTTCCGCAGTTACGACAGTACTGCTAGCTGGAATTCAAATAACATGCTCACTCGAATTATTGCAGTATTACTTTAATAACAGCACTTACATTATTTAACCCTAGGTAAGTTTTGTAACAGTAAGTAGTAAAGTAGGTTTTTTTTTTTTTTTTTTACTTCATTCTGTTTTCTTTGTAACATGACAACCTTTTCTGTCGTATGAAGTTTAAGACGGGGGGAAAAAAACGTAAGTAAAGCAGCCACTCTAAACCGAACAAAATTATGAACTTTTAATTAAATATTAGCAAATTAAACACATTTAACCATAAGGCAGTAGGAAAGGTGCAGGCATGCTGTTGATTATTTTCCTAGAACAGCATGTTCGACATTGTTATAGTTAGCTACAGTAGCTTTTGCTTCCTGTTTTACATTAACTACAAAGTGTATTGAATTTTTATTTAGTCCTATAGGTTAGATATTTTTATCAGCATCGCCATATTGTAAGCATTAGCGAGTTAGCTTTGGGTGATTCGCGTGTATGGGCCATTTAATTTTATGTTGACGGTCAGAATTCTTTTTTCTTTTAAACATCCAAGTTTTACTATTAGGAAGATGTAAGATGGAAAGACAGGAAACCTCTTCTGCTTGTTCTGAATAAAGATGTCAGTTTCGGGTTAATTAGTTAGTATTAAAATATAACTTTGAAAAAAAAATGTAGTGCAGTGTGTACAAATGCAATTTTGTTAAAAGTTACAGGACAGTTTTAGCCATGAAGAGTGCAAATACTGGTCAAAATATCAAGCTTACTTTGTTTTGAAAAAATGAAATCAACCTGTTGAGAAGCAAAATTACGTAAAATAAACTACTGGACGAGTTTGGACCGGAACCAAACAATAAAGAAATCCAGAGAGGATACTGGAGCAATACTTTTTGTTTCTGTTAAAGGAAACCATAAATGTAAAATTTAACCTTAGTGTCTTAGGCCTATATTAATTTATAATATTCATGCTTTTTAACACACGTTTACAGCACTGAAAACAAGTGCTTTCATTTCCAAAGTATTTAAGTTTTTTGCCAATCATTCTGCAGAATTAAAATCACAAGTCAGGAGCCAATAACAAGGCGGCTAACACTTGAAAAACACGTCCTATGATCAAGTTTGCAACCGATTAAATCAACAAACTTTCACTCATAAAAATCAGGATGTGCACAGAGACCCTGCTCTACATCTGACATGTGCACGATGTATGAAACTAAAATGCATTTCGACATCATGTGAAAATTCCACTGGAAGCTTGGATTGGTCCAGTACACATAAAAACACTCAAAAAAGGCAATGAGAAAATATCTCAAATTTTGTCAGCACATCATGATAACTGTTCGCTGTCGAAAACAAAGTTAACAAAGTCCGTAGGAGCGCTGAGGTCGTCCTCCTCTTCCTCCTCCTCCTCTTCCTCGTCTTCATCCTGAGCTGAAGATCTTTGAGGAAGCATGCCATTGTGCTTCAGCATGGAGTTCTTCGTGCCTCTAGTGTGTGCCCTTGCACTCAACTCCCTGCAGTCTGTAACTTTGCTGGCCTGATTTCGGGCTACCTTTCTCATCTGTCTTTTTTCCACCCTGTCCTCTTCTTCCTCGTCCGATTCGATACGGTTTAGGCTTTTACGAAGAGGTCTGCTTTCCTCGTCGGATACACCGGCGTCTTGCTCCTCCTCAGATTCCTCATCTTCTTCGCTTGAACTTCTTGCCGGTTTTAGTTTGAGTCGTTTGTGCCTCTGCTTGGAGTCTTCCCTCGTGGACTGTCTCTTTCTGCCCCTGTGTCCGCTTCTTGAGTCAGACTCCTCCTCGGGCTCAGAGTTTTTGGAAACAACAGACGCTGGAATAAAATACAGATTAATTTATTAATGAAGCTTAATAAAGCTTTCAACCTGTATCAGAATCTTTGTCCTGCTGCCACATAAGTGGCTGATTTAAAGAACCAGGTGTTCTAGAGGATGTGTAAAGAGGATGTGGTCGTATATTTTATATTTACATACAACGGGCTGACTCACTGTTAGAGCTCGAGATTCTGCGGCGACGTGGCGCATGGGTAGTTTTCCGCTCGGTGGCTTTCTGCGACCCCTCCGACTCGGACGTCTCGCAATAGTTGATTTGGGCTACCTGACTGCGCCGTGACCTTCTTCTGCTCACATTTACATCACTGTCGCTGACCTCACTGGAACCCTCTGTGTCTACAACAAGAAAAAGAAAAGACAAAATGCTCTCTAACAAAACTGGAAATGTTTATTAACTGTGGAATGTTAAAGTCTGAATTTATGCATAGTACATGAACTATAAGGGGGTCCCAGGATCAACAGTATCCACCGTGACCCTAAACAGAATACATCCTACTAATAAATGAATGTATAACTGGATAAATTACTAAAAGGATGAATGAAGTATAATAACTGTAGAGGCAGGAGCATGTTCAGACATTCAAACTGGCCACGTTATTTAATTATTATTTTCCAGGCACTTTTGCAAGTTATTTTCGGCTGTAGTTTTACATGTACTTAAAGCTACAGTTCGTACGTTTTCCCTCTTGGCCGCCATCTCGGTTTAAAACCTGCAACTGCAGGTATTCGTGGAATTATCTTCATTGCACAGGTCGCGCATCGGCACAGCTTCCAAGCACTTAAGGCTGAATGTCACGTTTTGCAGTATGTGTGTGGGCCATCATTCACTGCACCAGTGTGGATACTGCACTTCTATGTCTTCAAAAATATGACCCAAATAATTCTTTTCACCAAAGAATGTTGTCTGAACAAGTAGCTGCTGGTGTCTGCCATTTTGCTCATATCAAACCATGAAAATTATTATTGTTATACTAAAATTGTAATTCCTAAAAACATCAACACTGCGACTATGCATATTAATTGTGTATTAGAGTTAGCATCCTTGCATGCGACATGGGACTCATTATGTTTACAGACGTGACGTAATGACCAAGACAGACGGTGCGATGCTTTAATTTCAAATTCAATTTTAATTTACAAGATTAGTGTTGCAAATCGAACACTCGTTGCTAACGTATTTGCTCATTAATTCATTTTGGATCATTGTTACAGACTGCATCTTTAAGAAATTTGGAGTTAGAGCAGAGTTAAAAAGTTAGCTTGCTAATCTACTGCATTATTTTAAAAATCACAATCGTTACTGAGTACACCTACAATTTCAATTAACATTAATGCCTTTTAGACAATTACGTAGTACAAATACAAATACATAGATATCACACAAATATTAAAACATTGTTGGTTCTTAATCTTTAAAGCATAGAAACATCACTATGTATACAAACCCATCTCTTCCTCTTCTTCTTCTTCCTCCTCCTCTTCCTCCGAAGAGCCTCTGTGCTGCCGAGTTGATCTACGTGCCCCCTTCTTGGTTTTTTGTGCTCGGCCATTCCTGGCTGTTCTCCTTGTAGGAGGCGGACACTCCACGCTGCTGGTGATGCTGCCTTTTTCACTACCATCCCAGGATGCAGCATCTGCATCACTGCCTCCATCATCCCCGGACACCACAAACTCATCCTCCTCCATACTGGGCTCAAAAGAAGGAGATGGATGAAATGGGACAGAAAGGCATGATTATTATTGATAAGAAACAGAGCAAAGGAACGCAAGACATATGGGTTGCCTAGTTGTGAAATAAATAACACCTCACCTGTCACTGAACTGGAACTCTTCTTCGCTCTCCTCCTCATCTAGTGTGCTTTCACTGTCCAAATCGTTAAGTCTCCGGTGGCGCTTCCTCTTGCGTGAAGCAAGGGTTTTTACACGCTGTCGGATCTCTTTGGCTTCCTCTTTCTCTTCCCGGTCTGTGATACCAGCCATGTCCTTACCAAGACCCCCATCTATAATCCAGGAATCGGATTGACATGAACCGCAACAACTTAATCTGAGAGTATATACCTAACTAAAAATTCAGATTCTTTTTGTATGTATACATGTTGCCCCACCTCCATTGTCTGAATTCTGGACGTCCTCCTCTATTGCTTCATCAATCGCATCGTCAAAGTCATCAAACCTGGTAATTAGTAAAAATATAAAATAAAATTGAGAAATCAAATCAATCAAATGTGATTTTAGCTAAACCCTTTGTCACATCTGATATTTGTTGCACACAAAAATGTACCTGTAACTTATAGACTTTCTCTTTCGTGTGGATCTCCTCTCCAGGTTCTTACACTTCTTTGCACCTTTTTTCTTCTCCTGTTTTCCATCCTCTGCATCAGCATCCTGTGAGTAAGAGGAAGAAATGCATTAGAAATGCAGGTGGTCAAACTACCCAATTTATTGCTATAAGACAGAAATATTATCAAATCTGTTTAAAGTTACATCGAAAGTTACATTTTCACGCAAAGTATGTGTGTACCTGGATGTTTTTATGGCATTGCTTGTCATCTGGTGAAATCTTTTTATATTGAAATATACGTTACAGAAAAGCTGAATATATCGCAATGTCAGATTTGTTCAATATTGTGCAGCTCCAGCTAAAATGGCAATAAAACGCTTCTTGGCTTGATAAGATTGTGTATAAATGGGAAAAAAAATTAACATGTACTTACTGGATTGGGTATAATGTTCTCCACACTGATTCCCACATAGACCAGACGCTCACGCCTACAGATACGAAAACATGGGTCAAAGAAATTAGCTGTCTGAGTTAGTATACACACGGACCATCTAATGAAATACAGCAAAACTACAGAGGTCAAGCAAGTGTGTGGGTGTGGGTGGGCGCGCGGTATCCGACCTCCTCTCGGCTCGTTCCCGTTTCTTCAGTGCTGTGTCCAGGTTCTGCAGCTGTTCCTCCAGCCTCTCACAAAGCAGCTTCTAAAAACAAAAAAGGCAACACACAACAAGTCATTTTTCTGAATGGCTGCTCATAAAACGAGACAGGACAGCACGGGCACACGTGATATATACTACGAATCTGATAATAGATATTGCAATGAAATGCACTAAATGGGTATTTTAGTTATTAATGTATGCAATTTAAGCAATAATAAAAATATTTATTTTTCCAAAAAAGCAAAAAACAAATTTAGTTGGTCATTTTAGGAAATCTGTCTTATTGTCTCTCATGTGTTTAATGAAAAAAAATGGCTACTTATTAGAGTACTCGATTAATCGATAAAATAATTTGTAAAACTTTACTAATTTAGACTCGTCCTCACCTGCGTGTCGGCAAAATTGATGATTATTAATAATGTCCTGTATATACATACGTCTATAACCAAACAAAAGTGTCTGAAAGTTTTAAGCAACGGATAAATCAGTGAAAGGGGACAAAAATAGCCTCCGATCGTAATCTAAAGAATGCAGTCAGTATAAAAAAAGAAAACTGTTCATATGTTGCACAGAGAGAACATATCAGAAGATATTTATAGCACAGCGAAACCAGGAAAGCAAACCTATATGATGATCCTTAAACCTATATGATGATCCTTAATAAATACATTCTTATTGTTGTGTTAAAGCAATATCATTCCCACAATCATACTGTCACACCAATGATGGCGCTCTAGGTTACTACTCACATGCTGACATGGAGGGCAGAACCACTCTCCATCAGGAATAATCATAAGTGGAGGTCTTAAGCAGGCAGTATGGTAGCCACTGTCGCACCGGTCACAGAGGAGAATCTAAAGAAAACAACAACAAAATTATTCTCATGATAATTGACATGGACAACACATGTTTCATAGGGAACGAATGAAAGAGAAGCGAATCATTTTGCCACTGAATGCAAACTGTAAAGCTCAAATAATTCAAATCCAACAAATCTTTGTAGTAACGCAAGTGTCTGATTACCGGAGCAACGCGTGAATGCAATAAGTACGATAGGACTACTACTAATAATTGAATGAGGAATGAATCGGGTTTGTGGCCCACCAGTTCAGGATGGTTGATGAGGCCGCAGTGTTTACAGGCATCTTCAGGTGGAGCTTCCTCCAAGTGCTGTGAATCCATCTCGCTTTTATCATCTCGCTCGGATTTGCTCTCAAACACTGCTTCTCCCCCGGGAAAAACTTCAGTTTTGCGCGGTTTCGGAGGTTTCGACCAGCGAGGCCGCCTATGCCGCCTTTTGCCCTGAAATGTGGGTGAAGACAGATTTGTGAAACTCTGTATACATTTAGCTTATTTTTTATAAGATTGGCAAAAATAAAAATTAATACCTTAGCAAATTTGATTTGTCCCTCTTTTTTGGGCAGGTCCCGCTTGTGAGGCGCTTGATCCTCTTCGGGATCCTCGTGGTCATCCGCCTCCCGTGCCATAGAGGGCGCCGTGTGTTTCCGCTCCTGAATCTCTGCCAGCTTGGGACTGGGCTTGCAGATCCTAGCTGATCTGCGGAGCTCAGGAGTTCGTCTGTGCAGCGGGATCTTGATCTTGAGACGAATTCCTTCTTTCTGAAGCTCGGAAGACACTTCCTCATCATCGAGTTTATTCCGATTTTCTCCGCTTTGCGACCTAAGCTTGGCTTTATCAGAGCGCTTTTTCCGTGAAATTTTAAACAGTTTGCTGTCGAATTCTTTAGCGGTTTTAAAATGGCCGGTTAATGTCACTTTTTCCTCCACAGGAGGGGCTTCCCTGCTTCCGGCCAGGTCTTCTGCCTGACCCGCTTCTTCCAACTTTGCTGCAGTTTTCTGCCCAGAACTAGACCTAATAACCGACTTCTTGTCACAGTGCTCCTTTTCACCGTCTGTTGGTAAAGTTAATAGAAAAGCAGCTCGTTCTTTAGCATCTGCTCCGAGAGCCTTTACATTGGTATCACTCTCTGCATGCTCGACTCTTAGTGTCATCTCTTCGCTCATGCTAGAATGATGAGTGGCCTGGGAAATGCCTGGCTTTCTAACTACCACCGACTGCCTTATGTTCTCAGCGTGCGTCACATCTGTCTTCACCTCACCATCGTCTTGCAGTCCGTTTCTATCCTTCACGGGATTTCCTAAGGCAACGTGCTCAGGAAACGTTTGCTTTCTCTCAATTGGACCCATTATCACTCCAAAACCTACATGCTGCTCTCTTTTATTCTGCGCTATGACCCCGCTGCTTTGCTTCATCTGCAAGTTTTCTATTAGAACAGGCGATGTAGCAGTTTTTTTATCTCCGGTGTGCTCCATTGCTGCTGGGTTGCGCACAATTATTCCACCCACAGAAACACTGCCATTGCTGTTGTTGGTACTGTTTACAAGGCTGCAATGCCCATTGTCGTAGCCTTCGCTTCTTTTCAGCTCCCTCTTCTTTAAGGGTATCTTAGCCTGCTGGTCACTTTTTATGGCTCTCTCAACATCTTCGGTCCTTTTTTCTTTCTGCTCCTTACATGAATTCATCTCAGTTGGAAGTTCCTGTTTGATAGCGCCAGGCGCCTGGACGACCGAGATGGCGTTCCAGTGTCGAGGCGAATCCTTTGACTCATCCTTGATGAGGCTCTTAATTGTGCTCACTCTGTTGTCTATAACAGGGGTATCTGATTTTAGTGTTAGGGTGCCAAGTGTTTTTTGCTCTTGTTCCAGTTTAAATTGCCCAGCAGATCCGTGTTTTTTCATTTCACACATGGTCTGACTCTCTTTTTTGAGAGATCGGTCAGATTTTACACTTAAAGTGTTCAAGATCATCGACTTGCTGTCTTCTTCGGAGATACACTCCACTTTAGCAGCATTGCTCATGAGGTTAAGCTCACCTTGGGGGAAAAAAAGTTTAATAGATAAGAATTCTATACACGGATAAAAGTAGGGCTGGGTGATATGAGCTAAAATTAAAACCCTGATTAATTGAACATTTTACCTCGCTTACAATTAATTGGCGAATTTATGTGACTTTACACGCAAGGGTACATTTTCAAGAGGAAGGAATTAAAAAAATAAATAAATAAATAACCAACATGGGAATGTTATGTCACTTAGACGTTCCAAATTTTGGCTTTGATTACCTTTCGATTAATCATCCACCCCCTGATAAAAGTGACCCATGACAGGAGTAAAAAAAACTATTATTCGGTATGGTATCATAGAGCAATGTGTAAAGTGGTGTTTTATTACCTTCACCGCTTTTTTTGTCTCCGGCGCTGCCAGAAGTGCTGTCGTGATGCTCCTCATCTGTAGCGGCTGGTTCGATCTTAGCTTTGAGGCCCTCCAAAATGTCCGCTAACTCATTTCTATTCCTGTTAAGACAAATGATATTTCTCTGCCGATGACTCAGCTTTAAATAAGTTTAACAGAAGTAAAAGCCAACTCAAGGTCTTGCCACTCTAAGATTCGGGACTTCTGTCTTAAAGGAACAAAAAATGGGACGCTATGCTACCACAGGATTGCGACTTAAAGGAACAGTTAAGGACACAAACTAAATGTGGTATGATCTGTTAGTATGAAATTGTTACTATCAATCAATCTATTATCATACACTCTAAACCCTGGAAATTCATCTTATGGTGTACTCACACCAGACAATTTAGAGCTGCCAGTTAGTCAACAAAGCATGTATTTGAAAGAATGGAAGAAACCGGGGAATTTAAAGGAAACCCCTAATTCACAGACAAAACATGCAGACAGGGCAGAAGCAGGACTATCATGCATATACAGAACCGTCTGCAAGAACAGATATAAAGATAAAGCATATATTAAAACATTAATACTTATTATTATAACTTATTACAGATGCATAAACCATTGCTCGATTGGTCCCACCCTTATTTAGAATACAAAGTAGGCATGACTCAAAATAAATTCTCTGTTTGGCACCAAGGAGGTAGAATGAACTTTCCATCAGTGTCAGAACCGTCGAGTCACGGACAAGGATAGTCCGACATCCTGGGGCTATTGTGTTGAACTACCAAATCGTATCCCTGGCCTGCCAGTCGGGATGTCTTATAGGAAGAATAAATATATTTGGGTAATTATGTTGTGTGTAATTTTCAGGCATCTGGGAGCCACTGTCAATACATAGGGTGCGTTCTCGACTTTTACTTTCACTTTCAGTCAGCGATCATGCAAACTATAGAGGAAGCAGCAGCACTGATGTTACAAGATATCTGTTAGTGCTACTCCAGATCTGTTGCTCACCAATTCCTCCAACATCGTCCTGTCAGTCATTACTACCATCACATAACAAATAAAAACTCATGCAGCAAGCTTAAACATGTGACAGAGATCACATGACAATTGGAATGGGATGTTCAGTTAGAACCAAAATTGTATTGATGATTGCAATTTAATTGTTTTATATGAGTGTGTTTTGAAAATTATTTTGGTTTGGTTTTGTCTCCTTCACAATATTCAACATTAAAATTAATGGCTTTTTTAATTCAGGCTAAATAAATTGATTTTGCGCAACCAAAAACAATCTGAAAATGAAACTTTGCGAGGACTGTTGACTTTTTTTTTTTTTTCTGCACAATATAGCGTTTCAGCATCAACATCACAATGTGATGCATCACAGAATGTTCAGTGTCGAATTGGGATTATAATCAACTGCATAACAGTTTAGAACACATGTAATTTATGGATTAATTACAAAGTTTAATAATCGACTGAAAGTTTATCATTTGTACATTGTTTTAAAGTCCGTTACTGTTTAAAGCATTTCGGTGCAACAAACAAGACGTTTTGTAACTTTAACAAAGATCAATTGTAGTTTATTTATACAGTAAAAGTTAATAAAAAGTTAGTGTGATTTTACAATTTATTAATTAATTTCTGTAACTGAATCTCCGGAAAGCACATAAAGCACTGTTTATTACACTTACATCTTCTATTGTTCTATTGTATTTATCTCTGATTATAATTCGTGTATTATATTTTACACAGATGTTTTCCCTTAAAAAAAAATCACCACAATCATTCTACAATCATGAATTCTTTCCAAATAGAGCTATACAAGACATCCGGTGAAATTTCTTCATCACTTCTGGATCAGGGCATCTCCCAAACGTCCATGTCTAAATGACCTTACAGTTTAAATACCGTCTGGACCATGTGTTTAAAATAATAATCAAAATTGTGACCATTCAGATTTGAGAATTTGAACGCATCTGTTAGCTACATAAGCCTCATATTCAGAATTTTGTTGATTTTTGTACATTTGGGTTATAAAGAATGATGTGTACCCTTAGTTCTTTAAGAATATGGCATTTTTACAGTAAATTTTATTTGCATTTTAACGGTGATTAATGTCAGTAAACAGCTTTACAGAAATTGGAATTTATCTGTAATGAATCAGCCAGAGGTGACTGTTTAAAAGAAAATCCTAAAATGAAGAGGAAAATTTGCGATGTGACCCAAACTCAAAAGGAAACCCTGGATTACAAGGAACGCAGTGTAAACGATAACGTTAGATTTATAACCGTATAGTATTTCCAATACTACAATCTTATCTTTTCTGTAACCGCTGTGCCAATCATGCTTACACACTGCCTCTTAAACTTCTGACTCGTTTTTTTTGCCTCTGTACCAGTCATTTTGAGCGGCGTTTTCAGAGCCACCGTACAAGCGAAAGCCACAATCCAGAAAGGCGAACGGCTTCTGCGGACTAATGTATGCTGGTTTCAATGCCAGTCCCATGTCTGTTGCTTCATCAACGCTTACCTGACAATGCACCTCCAAGATGATCCATCCAGATCGTCCTGCTCCTCCACATAGAGTCGTATGTTCTGATCTTGGTCCAGCTGGAGCCAGTACATGAGTCCCTCCTTATCTCTGCCGATCGGCTGAAGACGCATTTTCTCAGGGTCTTCCTCGTTGACTGCCATCTTAAACTTGAGGTTTTCATCAAACTGGCTTTCACACAAATACTGTAAAACAGACAGCCAATCACACATATGTAGGGAAGTGCACTACGTTTGGGCTCCGACTCTTAACATCTCTTTGGGTTCAGTGCTCTTTGAAGTTGGCCCTGACCACGTTGAAGTCTTTACTGATTATATAAATAATAAAACAGTAATAAAGTACTGTACACCATGCCTACATATACACACTCACTAACTCAGACCCTCAGAAACACGGATAATTACTCATACCTGGGGAGGTTTGAGAAATCAGGAGAACCCGATCAAAAACCCACACTGAAACAAATCTCAATTCAGAAAGTAACCCAAGTTCAGGATCAAATGGGACCCTAAAGTCGTAACCACCATAATTCCAAACATGTTACTACAAAATTCTTAGGGTCCTTTGGAAAATTTCCAAAGTTCTACAACGTTGTAAGCTTTTAGTTTCCTACAATGAAGTTATTTATAGATATCATTATTATGTTTACCTTAAGAATGTCTGTCTTACACTCCAAGGACATTTCTGAGTATCCTTTCCTCTCCAGCTCCCAGGCCCAGGTACTGTTGCACTCCTGACACACCTATGGATAAACGGATGGATAGATCAATAGACCAGCAAATCACTACATACATACCTATTTCATGTATGGATTTTACTACACCAGGTTAACCTAGTGGTAAAAACTAAACGCTAAATTTACCTTAGCAAGATACTTCTCCCATCTGTCTGACGTCACTGACTTGCCAAGTTTGCGGAGTAACTTCACATGTAGCTCAACAAGAGGCTGTGGAACTACAAAGTCCCAGAAAGACGATTAATAAACCAATAACACATCAATCGGGACTTACAAGAAAAAGCAGTCATCGGTTAAAATCTGATTATTTAATCACAGTATGCTGATTGTGCTGTTTGAGTTAATACTTCATGAAATTTGTATAGAATCTCAGTGGTTAAAGCAGGGGTGGGTAATCTCGGTCCCGGAGGGTCGGGGTGTCCTGCAGGGTTTAGCTCTGACCCTAATCAAACACACCTGAACCAACTAATCAAGATCTTTCTGGGTAGACTTGAAACCTACAGGTAGGTGTGTTGAGGCATGTTGGAGCTAAACTCTGCAGGACACCCCGACCCTCCAGGACCGACATTACCCACCCCTGGGTTTAAAGTGTTAGACTGATGTTTTTAAAGGTTATGAGGAGCTGCTTCCGCTGGACCTTTAACCTTAAAAAAAAAAAAGGCAAAAGGGCATCCCTTAAATAAAATAAATGTCTATATCAGAATAGAGTCCCTGGTTCTTAGTTACTTTGTATGTCATGTGTCGCCTTTATCCATTTATCTCATTTATACAAGAGGTTGAGGGCCTTGCTCAGGGGCCCAACGGTGGTAGCTCGGTGGAGCTGGGAATGTTACATCAGATATAACATCGAAAATATTTACTATTTAATCTTTACTAAGTCCTAAACTATTTTTAAAATGTTGCCCTGATTTTTAAGCTTAGACAAACAATAATATGGTGAATAAAATACAAGATTTATAACGTGTCCAAAACGAGTAATTTCTGCGCATGCGCGACGGAAAAGACGGCCGGGCAGTTCTGTCCTGTTCGTCACAACGTTGCTAGCAAAAAAAAAAAAAACCCGATTGTAAACATGAACCCGGTTTTAAAAATATTTCCACTCGAAAACACCGTCAACTGCGCCGTTTTTATAACACTATTCGTAAAAAATAAAATATAAAAAACACAAGCAATTTTTTGGTCAGTAAATATAACTGAGTTTAGTTTTGAAGTTAAAAACAGAAGAGCAAAAAAAGCCTGAGAGAAAAAAATTCCACCTGACAGTTAGCTAGCGGGGAAAAGATGCTAGGTTATGTTGGGCAGAAAAACAAAATAGAATTGAGTTGAAACACTGAAACACACACACACACGGGTAACGTTATCACGTCGAACAAGTGAGGTACATCTTTATATGAGGTGTTTATTCCTACAGAACATCCCATAATAATGGCCTTCTATCTTGTTATAACGGTAGACTAAATTCTGGAAACTAGCATGCTAGTCAAGAGCTGTGTTTCTTAATTATTTCTCGATTGACTGTATACAACACTGCTTCCTGCTTTAATACACCTGATCTCAGCTCTTTAACACACCCTCATCGGGGCTGTTATTTATTTAAGAGCTGAAAAATGAAAGATTTAGAACAGTGAACTTAGAAACAGCAGTGTGATCATTAATGATGGAGAGGATTTCACTCTCTATAACCGCACATCCCCGACCTGTGTTCGTTTCTCCTCTCACCTGACGACGTCTCCTGCAAGAATCCCTCCATCTGCGGGAAAGTCATTTCGGGCAGATCTAAAGCAGCACCGTACCGCTCTAAGAACGAGCACACGACCGCAAAGCTCGGACAGAAACCCGGAGGAAGACCCGCTGGAGCTCCCGGAGCAGCCATTTTTCCCAACCCGGGTGTTACAGTAGAGTCAGATTCGAGCCGGGGAGGACCGAGGCCTGCCCACAATTCACAGCGACACGGAGCGCATTATTACCATCACAGTGTTGGGTTATAATCAGTCCGGTGATTATAACTTTCAGAAAACGCCGTCGTGTATAAACCGATTCGGTGATGGATGAAGTGTTATGATTAATCCGACAACACCGACTAGCTTGTTTCAGTGCCGCGCCGCTGAAATAACACCAATCCCATTATGACGTTTCTGCGTTATAACATTAACAGTATTAATAATGGTGAATAAGCGCTCATAAACCTCCGCTCATAAGAAAGAGGATGGAAACCCATGCCGTCTCCAAGTGGGCGTGGCCTTCCTCCCACCGGTATTTTAATAAACCCCGCCTTCACCTATTCGCGACCGTGGCTCGCTCTAAATCTGTCCAACCCGCGGCCTGCCCATGTCATCATGAGTAGCCAATGAACGACATAGGTGTGTCCCGACGTCATCGCCGTTGCCGGAAGTAAATTTCCAACTCCAAAAAAAAACAACAAAAAAAAAAACCCCGAGCTAACAGGATAACACTTGTTATTAAAACCGATCGACATAAAACGTTGCTGATTTTCAAATGAAAATTTTATAGAAATAGAAATAAATGTCTAGATAAGATGTGAAAATGTAAAGATGTACCGTTTGTAGTAATTTTAATTAAAAAAACTACAACTCCCACAAAGCAACAATATAAGTCGTGAGGTAAGTGTTGTCACATCCGGGCACTTGGACAAGCTAGTTATTTAAAGTATGATTAATCAGTTGTATTATTATTATTATTATTATTATTATCATCACTGTTGTGTTATTAAATTATAGCAATAAAATATATATAATTAAAGTTTATTTTCAGGCAACACGACGTTTTCTAGAAAAAAAGTGCCCACATACACATTCGTTTGAACATGCTGGTTTACCTTCAAAGGCACCTGATTGGCCGTTAATCGTGACGTAAGAGTGTGGGCGTGCCATGTAGCCATATTTATTATGATTTCTGCAGTCCAGAGAGAGACGCTAAAATTACACATCCAAAGCGAGAAGTTAAGAAAAGGTGAACCGCCGCAAACCGAAGTATGAAAATGCATGAAAATGTGTTCCTGCTGTGACGGCAGTAAATTATTTCACTTAGTTTTATGACTTAATAGTTTAAGTTATAAAATGTCTTTATTTATATAATTACAGGAGGGGAAAAAAGGCATGTCATCGCCTGAAATTTCATCTCTGTCCTGGGGGCACATGAAGGTTAAAGGTTGTTCATCTTCCTATAAAGACTGTAAGGTTTGGCCAGGTGGAAGCCGGGAATGGGACTGGAGAGAGACCGGGACAGATGTGAGTGCAAATTTTGCCATTTAATCACAGACAAAACCTTTCTTTCTTCAGCACTGATGTATTTCAGGTATAAATACAGAAAACCACCACATACTAGAGAGGAAAGTTATTCTAAAAGGGCAATATTTGGAGAAAGTTGCCCCTTTTTTCCCCCACTTGCTAGCTATTTAACCTAAAAATAAATAACTTTACATTTCTCTCATTCACACAGCTGAGAAATTAAGGGGTTAATATGGTTGGTGTTGGGAATTAAAACCCATGAACTTCAGGTCTGTAGTCAAATATTTACATTTACAGCATTTGGCAGACGTCCTTATCCAGAACGACTTATATTTATCTCTTTATACAACTGAGCAATTGGGGGTTAAGGGCCTTGTTCAAGGGCCCATAAGTGGTGGCGCGGTGGTGCTTAACCACTTCCCCACACCATCACGGAGCTACAACTTACCTCTTAAAAAAATACTACTAAAAAAACAACAAATATAACAATAAATAGGGATAAACATCAGAATTTTAAATATATATATTAGATAGATAGATAGATATTTAAAATTCTCTAATGCAGAATTGTCTTTAAGGGCTGGTGTGTTTCCAAATATACATTTATAACATATAAACCTGTTAATTAGTTAATGTGTGTGTGTGTTCGAATCCCACCGCTGCAACTGTTTTAAATCCCCTTGCGTCTTTCAGCATTATCCAGGTGTCCAGCCAGCCGATCTGGAGGAAATCCTCAGGAAAGGAGTTGAGACACTGGTGATAGGAAGAGGAATGAGTGAAGCGTTACAGGTCATTTTAACCGACCGCCGATAACCTGACAAAGCTTAAAACTCACCTGAGATTCTTATAATGTACACACCGTGAATGTTTTGAGTGGAAACTGAATTCATGTCTCGGTGCCCCAGGTTCCTCCATCCACAGTGGAACATGTGAAGAAACAGGGTGTGGACGTGAAGGTTCTGCAGACTGAGAAGGCTGTGAAAGAGTACAACCTCCTCGCAGGACAGGGCGCTAAAGTGGGAGGAGTTTTCCACTCTACTTGCTAAAGATGCCGAGTCGACTGAACGGCTTCTTCTTCCAATTTAGTGGTTCTTTAAAAATTACAGTATTTACAAAACATACAAAAGAGGGAGTTTTATTACATGAAAAAAAAAAAAACCAACAAATCAATTATTTTTCTGCCGAAATAAATCAATGTTAAGGTTTATTTAAAAAGCGGTTGATTTATTTGTCGTAGTCCGGTTCGGAACTCTTTTTCCAGGTCAGCGCCGAGCAGGTTTCGGCATGATGAAGACTTTGACGGCTTTGCTGAGGGTGATGGTGCCGTCTATCGAGCTTTCGGTTGTAGGCAGGCCTTCCGTGCTCTCGTCCCAGGCTGGTTTGGGTGTGGCTAGTTTACTGCTGTAGGCCAGGAGCAACTGCACCTCGATCTGAGACGGTTCTGAGGCAGTCAGAGGAACAACAAAGAACAAATCAGTCATTAACCTTTAGGAAGTGCTTTTGGGGACAATTGCTACTAATCTATTAGAGGGGAACCTTAAAAACAAGTTCACACTAAGGATGATGCTCTGATCGATCGTCCTAAAATCGGTATCAGCTGATAAATCATGTTTTTATGCCGTGATGGTGTTCACTAAACTCGGACGATCTCACGAACCGATCGCAATTTGATGACGTCGACACATAAGGACGCACATGACGCGTAGGGACGTAAATTTACATTTACAGCATTTGGTAGATGTTTTTTTACCCAGAGCGACTTACATTCGTCTCTTTTATACAACTGAGCAATTAGGGGTTGAGGGCCTTGCTCAGAGGCCCATCAGTGGTGGCTTGGTGGTGCTGGGAATCGAACCCACAATCTTCGGGTTGGTAGTCCAACACCTTAACCCTGAGCCACAACTACGCACGAAAAAAACCCAAAAAAACTTTTACAGCATTTGGCAGACGTCCTTATCCAGAGCAACTTACATTCATCCCTTATATACAACTGAGCAATTGGGGGTTAAGGGCCTCGCTCAGGGGCCCTTGGTTTCAAAAATCCTGATCAGAACATCCCTGATTCACAAACACATTTTTTTTCTTACTTATGTATGTTTGTTAATTTAGAGTAATCAAACAGGACAACCTGAAAGAAACCCACACTAAACAACGAGAACATGCACCAATCTCAGGATCACGACTTTCCCCAGCGCTGGGTTGCCCCTCTGAGTAAATAAATGACGTCAGCAAATTTCTACCATACACATGATGCAACCCAGACATTTCTGTAGCAGGTGGATGATCAGACATCGTCTCTACTCAGAGGGACGTCCTAATGACACAAAGGAGTTTATATGGAGTACCGTTCAGACTCCAGTCACTAAAAGTCCATTTGTTTTCAATATTTAATTAGTTTCTGTGCAGCAGAGAAATAACTTGACTCCCACATATAAAATAATTCTGGCAGGAGCCCCTTCACTGACCTGGATATCATTCTATTTATATCATTGTGACTGCTAGGATTTCATCCCGTATGCGTTAATAATATTGTAGCAGCGAAGGATTGATTTATTTATTTATTTTTCACCCTCAGAAAAACAAAAATAAGTATTCGCCTTGAATAACTTCCCTAAAATATTATTGTATATTCAATAAGTCATTCTAACCAATCAGTTGCAGCTCCTTATTTAAACATCACTAACTCACGCTCATGGTTACTGTGAATTATTGTGGGGAAGTGGTAGCCCAGCGGTTAAGGTGTTGGACTGCTAACTGGAAGATCAGCGTTCAATTTCCAGCACCACCAAGTTATCACTGTTGGGCCCCTGAGAAAGGCCCCCTAACCCCTAATTTGTATAAAAAAGATCTTCATTTTGTCCAGTGAGCCTAAAACACTTTCTTTATTTTCATAGCTTTATTTCATCCCTGGAATTAAGGCCTTGTCTCACCTGTCCAGGCGGTATGGGACAGATACACCTGAGTGATAAGCCGTGTCCTTCCTGGTCCAGGTGTCCTAAAATCTCCAGGTTTGGGGTGAATGATGTGAGACTGTCCATCTGGATAGAGCACCTACAGGGAAAAAAAAACGTTTACTACACGACAACATTCTTAAATGATGACTTAAAGATGAACAAACCCTGACCTGCACTTTAACTGTAGCTTGTGGGTCGGGTACGTGTTCCAGAGTGGCATCGATGTCTAACGCCAGCACCAAACCGGAGGTGAACCGCAGCGGGTTGTCCGACTCTCCCGTCGGCTCGATAATTGTAGCTGAAGCTCTGTGGATCTGGAAAACGCCAAAACAACAAGAAGTCAGACGTGAACTGGAAGGCTGTGGGAAATAATATTTTTTCTACACAAATAATTTAAAGCTGAACAAACAGACCTGTTCTGGAAGTTTGAGGTGAGTAAATCTGTTGTGTCTCAATGTGGTCTGGAGGATCTTCACTAAATCCAGAGGTTTGCAGGCTATGAGTCTGGGCATCAGTTCTAGAAGCTTCTCCACAAAACTGTCCTGTAGGTGGGGCAGCTCAGTCATAAAGAGCCTGAGTAGGCAAAGAAAACTGTTTAGAGCCGATGAAATGGCGAATAAAAAGAACGCATGTGTGTACAATCATCATTTATGGAAGTGGTCTCCAAACTAGAGGGGTTACGACCTCTAGAACCCATATCACACTGGTTCTTAGGTCATTACTCCGGCTTACAGTAACATTTAGGATTGATTTTAAAGTATTGTTACTCGTTTATAAGTCACTCGATGACCTATACAAACTAAATACGTTTTGGATATACTCACTGAATATGAACCAATCAGATCACTCGGATCATTAGGATCAAGTCAGTTAAACATACCAGGAGTTCAGTCTAAACAAGCGGAGTCTGATTTTAGCTATTCTCAAGCCCGCAGTTGGAACCAGCGACCAGAAGAGATCAGATGTGCCGAATAAGTAGCCATTTTTAAATCCAGACTCAGAACACATCTATTTAGTTTTACAATCATTTTATATTTTTAAACGTTTTCATTTATTTTTAATATTTTTTTATTTTGGTTTCATTGTAATTTCTGTTTTTACTGTTGTAATGATTTTTTTATGCAAAATTTGATTCCTTTTATGGAAAACACTTACCACCATGTATGAAATGTGCCATATAAATAAATAAAATAAAAGGTAGTTTCCGCTTTTAACTAATGCGTTAAACCCCCCCCCCCATTCATATCTCTTTCTCTCACTCACAAAAACCGAACGTCTACCCCAGCTTACCATGTAAAAAATTTAACTACACACTATTTAACACCATCACTTCTGCTAAACAGTATCATACCTTTGAAAGGCTTCCACTTCCTGTAGGAACTTCTCACATGGTCCGAGAAGAGGCTCCACCCTAGAACATGAAGTCAGTATGATTTTCATGGTTGCAACCAAGTTTTCCACCAGAATAATTTTTACTCAAATGACTGAAATCAGTTTGCGAGGTTTAGAATCAGTAAAGATGATTAATCTTCATTGGCATTGTGTCTTTTTCTGACTCCGACCTGTAAATGACTTCTTATTCTACCTGTAATCGTTTCTCAAAATTTTAATTGAACAATTCGTACAAAATTATTATATTATTTAATATAAAGCATTTTCAGTTTTGGCCCAGAATTAGAATTTCGGTTCAACTTTAGATTCTTAAGTAAAAAGAAACATCTTCAGGGTGATTTATGACCTCACAGTGAAATTATCTCATTCATAATCACATGCATGAATTACTGAATCCAAAATATAAATGACCTCACAGTTTATTACGTCAAGACGATTCGCAGTACCAGTGTGTGTGTGTGTGTGTGTGTGTTGGGTGGAGAGTTAAGGGGCTTGACCTTTTATTTCTTGTGCAAAAATTCGGGGGGGGGGGGGGCAGCATAAAAGGGAACCACTGGTATAATACTCAATTACATTAAACTGTGGCTGCTTTAAAAAAACCTGTCATGTACAGATTTGTTGATGTCTCACACACACACACACACACACACACACACACACGTGTTTACCCTCGTTTGGTCCGGGAATTAAGAACCAGTTGTAGTGCTTTGGCTTGCAGTCGCACATTATGAATAGTTGCCACATGACGTGTCTCTAGTCCGCTGTAAAGGAATTCCAACTTGTAGGTCTCTTCTAGGATCTAACACACACACACACAAAGGAAGAATGTAAAACAAAATGCAGTATAACATCATTCGACTACAAGTATAGAGACAATGATACAAATCAACAAAAATAATCATTTAAACATTTTTATTTATATTAAGCTCAATTTTGTTTAAAAGAATCTTTTGCAGTGTGTGTGTGTGTGTGTGTGTACCTGCTGTGCAGCACTTGATGCCATGGCGTTCTGTTTCAGACACAGAGGCACAGCCATGTTCCACAGCTTCTCTTGCAGAGCCTGTTTATCAAAAAGTAAATGTGTTTTTTCTAAGATGGGTAAAGAAGCCAAACATTTTAATTGGGTACAAATAAAACTACTTATAAAAATATTTGAGTAAATACAGGGGAAGTGGTGGCTCATGGTTAAGGTGTTGGACTACCAACCTGAAGATTCGATTCCCAGCTCTACCAAGCTACCACCGAGGAAGACCCTTTACCCCCTAATCGATATATATTTATACATTTTCATATGTAGTTCAAACACTACATATTTGGGGCTGGTATTTTTCTTTAAAAAGCGGGTTTTACTTTGTAGTTGGGCTGGAGATCTTCAAGCCAATCTGGCAACCCTGGCCAGTAAAATATCCATTATAAAGCAGATATTACCTTAAAAATGAATTTGTAGTAATAAAACACAGTAACCTTTTTTCAGAATACATTGCACAAGAGTTTAAACCTGTATAACTTTTACACCTTAGCAGAGGTAACGAATATTTTGTGCTTATTTAATTAGTTTTACAATCACGTGCTTTGTTTGTAGAATAAATATTTGTTAGATGCTCGTTAGACTATAGAGATTTATTTATTTAATTTTTTATTAATTAATTAATTTATTAATGAATTATTTTGTTTTACTTTTCAAAAATAGTGTTAGTTCTGTTCCTATCTGGTCTCTCAATAAAAATAATGATAATATAATCGTTAAAATAGCGGTTCGATAAGCATTATCGCTAAAAGTAGTAAAACCGTTAAAACCTTAACGATACCCAATTCTACTTAAGGCTGTATTAAATCAAGGTTGACATTTACCCTCATAAGCAGAAGCTGACAGTGCAGGTATGTTGCACAAAAATCTGCAGACCCAGCCAGCTCTGTCTGCAGCATCCCGAGTCTCTTCAGGTCTCTGTGTTAGGAAGAGACAGGACAAAGAAATCAGCGCACACTTTATCAAAAAGGGGACATGATGCTTCAGGGTGACCCCGTGTTTCACACCTGATGGTAAAGTCCAGCAGATCCTGAGCTCCAACTGAGTCCAGATTCTGTAGATTGCTGACTCGAGTCAGGCTCTCCTGGAGGAACTGCTGTGCCGACTCCAGGCTGCAAGACTCCATTCCAGATGACTCGGAGCCCAGTGATGCCATCTGCTTCCTGCCTGGTAACTGCAAGGGAACGCAAGATTAAACAGAAATTAGACAATAAAGATATAATAATAGGAATATATTATATAAACGTTAAAAATGTACCCTTAGCTGAGGGACCAGGTGTGAGAGGCTGTCACGTAGGTACGCGTAGTGTCTAAAGGTGTGATCTGAGAACAGCGCTGGCATGGTGGGACAGGACTTCGCTGCATTAAACACCAGCACTAAAACAGCAATGTCTGATAAAACGCGTATAAGAAAAAAAATCTACCATTTAAAACCTGTTTTCGCATAGAAAACCTTCCAAAATGGCCTCCCAAAAATTTCTCTCTATATTTTATTCTAGACTTAAAACACTTTTTTTCCCTTTTAGAAAAAAAACTGGTCTATTTTTAACCGAACGCCGACACCTAAACTGCACAGGATACAGGCAGGATCGTCCATATCCGGCTCGGGAGTATCGAAATATGGGTGTGTGCTCAGGAGCTCAGGAACGATGGGCAACACCAGTGTGGGATGACGAGATCCGAGGAACTTTAAACACCTGTAGGACATAAAGACAGAAAGATGAAGTGCAAGAGGTGTGTTTGCGCTGCAGTACAGAAATCTAGTACACTTACTTATTTAATCATCTTTATCGACAAAGTTTATCGTGATTTGATATGATATCATTTATCAGCCCGGCCTCAGTTTCGCTAACCCTGTATTTTATTTAGGAAGAAGCTATAACAATGTTTGAGCTCCTGAAATAAAGTCTGTCTCAAGTGGAAGACAATTATTACTTCTCTCTAGTACTCTGATCACACAGACTGTATTATAGCCCAGTAATAAATTAACGCTACTAACAATTCTACACTTTAGCATTCTTGCTTAGTGTCATGCTGTTTAGAAACAAAACCGATCCTACCAACAGGATAAGAACATTTTATTAACATTTACGCAGGTACAATCTGAAATCCAGTCCAATTTATTTTATTATAAGGTTTTTATAAGGATGACTTACTATAAGGTTACTATAAACTAAAGGACATTTCTAGTCTTATATTAAAACGATCTGATGATAGAATAATGTTCAAAGCTTACGAATACTGAAATATAAGCCTAAAATTAGAATTTATTAATAGGAAATTATTGTATTTCGTATGTGTAATCATATAAAACTATACCATAATAAGACATTTTTAATTACTGCATTTTCAAGATTTTTCAGAAAGTTTCAAGTGAAAATTATCTTCTCTTTTTGCATATTTTATTTAATTATATTTATTGTAATTACTCCAATTACTCCACTTACTTCCACACCGAGTTGCGGTCGGTCGGATACTTGGCCAGGTTTTTGAGCAGTTCCAGCAGAGCCAGCTGAACGCACTCTTTAGTTGAGACGTTGGTGTAGCACAGCAGCTCATGCAGGGCCTCTCGGATGTCCCGTGATGAATCCTGAATGCGTGACGACAAAGATGCTTAATTAAACAACCTGTCAACAGCCATTTATTGATGACAAGTATAGATATCCTATACCAATTCACAACATTATTACATAAAAAGGTCAATACATCATTCCTTAAAGGTCTCTTTATTACGAGTCATTTTTGGCAAATGTAATCCTGGTGCTAATATAACATTCCATTAAACTGCCTGGTCACTGATTTTTAATAATGAATCTTATGAATCTGTCATTTGACCTTAGGATCTATTTTACATTAGTTTTTTAAGCATTTCGAGTAATAATAATAATTGATCATTTAATGCAAACATTAATGCAAGTGTTAATCTTTGATATAAAGTTAAAAAATGCACACTATAATTTTATTACAAACTTCTTAATAAAATTATTCTTAATAAATTTCTTGTACAGGTTTTTGGGTAAACTGTTATGACCGAAATAAAACATTAAAATTATCCAAAGACTCGGACTGCAATGCTGTCAGAGGTTCTGTTATCAATAATAAATCGACACTGTTCTGACCAATCAGAATCCAGAATTTACCATGGCTTCAGTGTGTAACATCAGCATTTGCTAACATTATTACAAATACAATTAATTATTATTACAATAGAAGATATTTATTGTGTACGTTTGGGTTGCGGTACCTCGAGTACGGCGAGCACAGTGTCCAGCTGATCCTCCCGCAGTGTGATGTGAGTGGAGATCTGTCGCAGCACGTGGATGGACTGCAGTCTTACTTCCTCGATTTCGTCGTTGAACATGTCCACCAGGAAGTCCAAACATTTCTCGGCAAAGCTGGGAGAGGACAGGGCCAGGGAGCAAAGAGCCTCCACGGCCGCAATCCGCACTTCTGCAAAGGAAGATCAGCGAAGAGGTGTTTAAAACATTTAATTACATTGGATAGTAGTGAAGATTTTATAAGGGATAGAAATACGCACCGTACATCTCGTCTTCCAGTCCATGTACAAAAGCTCCACAGGCTCCAGAGTCGATCAGGTTTACTCCAGACGTATCCACTTTCTCTCTGGGCGCGTCGTCTGCCCATCTGCGGCCTGAGGAGAACTCTCCGGAAGCGTAGAGCTCTTTGGCTCGCTCGTGTGCTGTGCGCTTTCTCTACAGTGTGAAAAGCAGACACGGGCCCAATCACAGACACTTTAAAACGGATTTCGCTACGGCCGGCGATATGGCAAAAACGTAATCTCTGTAAATTATTTTCCATATTGATCGACAATATAAATTTCAATTAAAAAAACTGTGAATGCTGCCAGCTTTAAAAGAGAACCAACAATGACTGAAGCCACAAAAATTTGCCACTTGTGCTAAAAGCTGTTTAATGTAATTAATCTGTACTTTTATTTTGAAAACAGCATGTTCAAAAGGGCATAACACACGAGTCAAGTGAAGCTGCTATTTTGTTTGTATTTCGTTTGCCTCGTGTTAAAGACGTCACGATTCACATTCTCAGCTCAGCTCCCGCTTCATTCATTAATGTTTATCGATATATAAATGTCTGGACTGCATATTTTACTAAATATTTCATGAACCAATGGCTGCGTAGGTGAGATTTTACAGTTTTGTGAATGTATGTTTGGCTGTTGGTGGTCTGTTTAAATGGTTTGCATCATTCAATCAAAAGAATCTCAGCTTTTCAAAGATATGCAACTTCTTTAGCTTTTTTCCTTTCTGAATGCTGTGTCCCACCAGTGGGACGGGGAAACGTTTACGGGTTTTAATCCATATCAAATAAAAATGTCCGGAGCTTATCATCTTTATCGACAAAGTTTATCGTGATTTGATATGATATCCTTTATCAGCCCGGCCCCAGTTTCGCTAACCCTGTATTTTATTTAGGAAGAAGCTATAACAATGTTTGAGCTAAAGATAGACCTGAGATAAAGTCTGTCTCAAGTGGAAGACAATTATTACTTCTCTCTAGTATTTGATCACACAGACTGTATTATAGCCCAGTAATAAATTAATGCTACTAACAATTCTACACTTTAGCATTCTTGCTTAGTGTCATGCTGTTTAGAAACAAAACCGATCCTACCAACAGGATAAGAACATTTTATTAACATTTACGCAGGTACAATCTGAAATCCAGTCCAATTTATTTTATTATAAGGTTTTTATAAGGATGACTTACTATAAGGTTACTATAAACTAAAGGACATTTCTAGTCTTATATTAAAACGATCTGATGATAGAATAATGTTCAAAGCTTACGAATACTGAAATATAAGCCTAAAATTAGAATTTATTAATAGGAAATTATTGTATTTCGTATGTGTAATCATATAAAACTATAGCATAATAAGACATTTTTAATTACTGCATTTTCAAGATTTTTCAGAAAGTTGAAAAATGTTTTTTTTTTTTTGCATATTTCATTGAATTATATTTATTTTGATTACTCCAAAAAAAAAATTGAGACAGAAGAGACAAATATATACAATATATGAATCAATGTTTATGAATATTTAGCTGCTAGTATGCATTAGTTTATTTCTACTGTAATAGTTTAGTTTATTTTACACTACCGCCCTTCCTATCACACAAAACAATATAAACAATAAAATATAAACATTGACTCATAAAATACTTTAATAAAAATGTGTATTAAAATGTGGACCTATATAAAAAAGTAATTATCAGCACAGGAAGGACTGACAACCTGGTGTCCCCCCTTTGGCATAAATGTTTCCATACCCTGAGGTCTGACATCAGCTTCTTATCCAATGTTTGCTCCAGGAAGTGTGGGCTCACCTGCTTCATGGAGCCCTGAAGAAGACAACCCAGTTACAGAACAAATATTCAGTAAATCCAGGAAGATCTTGCTAAGCTGTAAATTATTAATAAATAAATAAGAACGCACCAGCAACTTGGCAGCCTGCACTCGCACCACCCAGGAGCCATCGCTAACCATGTGACAGATTTTCCCGAAAGAGTCATCGATCAGCCGGATCTCCTCGTTGGATGAGGGAATGGGGACGATGCTGCATGACAGAAGTAATGGGAGAATCAGCAAAATAAAAATAAAAAAGGATTGGAGTATAAATCTTGTAAGACTGTGTTAAAGGAATAGGTTAGTCCACCTCTCAGGGTAAAGCTGGCTAAGCACCCACACCATCTGCACAGCGGCTGAGCGCACTTGCTCGTAGTCATCGCTCAACAGCTTGCAGGCCTGCATGACAAAATCAATAAATGCATAAATCAATTCAGAATGACTATGTGTAAAAACCTGTTTATTAGAGGAGACCTTACCTGGTTGTATATCGTCTGTTGGAGCTTCATTCCTCTTTCGTGAAGTTGCAGCTAACAACACATAAGAAGTCAAATACAACACAAACTCCCTTATCGTCACAACCCTAATTCGGACATATACTAGCTTCTTTTTTCCCGCAACTTGCGATCGATGTAATAATTTCACGGCATAAGTTAGTGGTTAACATCGGTGAACTTTTAATATACCAACAGCCTCCAATGATTGTGCAGTGTAAATGCAATGTTAATAAAGCTCACCATTGCTTTAATGGCTGCCGTGCGGACTCTGGGATCCTGGTCACCGAAGTAGTCACTAATGAGACCCTGGACATCCCTACCGGGTGCAGTGGAGGTGCCTGGTACTGCCTCATTGTCTTTATTCAGAGGTTTATCAATAGAACCCAAGCAGCCGAGGAGCTGTAGACACTTATTACGGACCCCAAAATAAGTGCTTTGAAGGTGCTGATAAGGAAGAGGAGCAGGAAAAAGCGTTTTATGCGTTAAAAAGCGTTCCTCTTTAAGACAATTAATAACTGGGTAACAATTATTAATGAGTGTAACATCGACTACATTTTTATTCAGCTGATTAATGGCGTTATTCGCTAATAATAACTGTTACCTTGCAGGCCACTTCGAAGAGTCTCTGAGTGACCGTCTTGTTCTCTAACAGCTGTGTGCCAATGACCAACAGTGTGTCGAGCAGCTGGGCCAATACCTGGTTAGACTCTAAAAGCAAAACAGATAGTCAAGATTTGGAGCAATTAACTATGTGGGGAAGTGGTAGCTTAGTGCTTAAGGTGTTGGACTGATACCAGAAAGACCGGGGTTCGATTCCCAGCACCAGCAAGGGCCCTGAGCAAGGCCCTTAACCCCTAATTGCTCAGTTGTATAAATAACATAAATGTAAGTCGCTCTGGATAAGGACGTCTGCCAAATGCTGTAAACGCATCAGATATTTTGACAAGCATGTGACATTCCACATACTGCTCCCACATCCATTGTTTGCAGTTTTCGTTAAAGGTTATAGTCAGAATTTGAATTATATATTGTGGGTAAACATATTTTTGGGTAAGCATATACTTGACTCTGTCTGTCTCTCACTCTTTCTCTCCCTTTCTGTCTCCCTTTTTCTCTTCGTCCCCCTCTCCCTGCCTGTCTCTCTCTCTCTATTTCTCTGTCTATTTCTTTTATGTAGCATGAGCAGCTGTCTGGTAAAATATACTTGACTCTGTCTGTCTCTCACTCTTTCTCTCCCTTTCTGTCTCCCTTTTTCTCTTCGTCCCCCTCTCCCTGCCTGTCTCTCTCTCTCTCTCTCTCTCTATTGTCTATTTCTTCTATGTAGCATGAGCAGCTGTTTGGTAAAAATATACTTGACTTTGTCTGTCTCTCACTCTTTCTCTCCCTTTCTGTCTCCCTTTTTCTCTTCGTCCCCCTCTCCCTGCCTGTCTCTCTCTCTCTCTCTCTCTCTCTCTCTATTTCTTTGTCTATTTCTTTTATGTAGCATGAGCAGCTGTTTGGTAAAATATACTTGACTCTGTCTGTCTCTCACTCTTTCTCTCCCTTTCTGTCTCCCTTTTTCTCTTCGTCCCCCTCTCCCTGCCTGTCTCTCTCTCTCTATTTCTCTGTCTATTTCTTTTATGTAGCATGAGCAGCTGTCTGGTAAAATATACTTGACTCTGTCTGTCTCTCACTCTTTCTCTCCCTTTCTGTCTCCCTTTTTCTCTTCGTCCCCCTCTCCCTGCCTGTCTCTCTCTCTCTCTATTTCTTTGTCTATTTCTTCTATGTAGCATGAGCAGCTGTTTGGTAAAAATATACTTGACTTTGTCTGTCTCTCACTCTTTCTCTCCGTCTCCCTCTCTTTCTCTCTGTCTGTCTGTCTGTCTCTCTATTTTTCCGTCATCCACCCTCCCTCCCTCCCTTTCCCTTTCAGCTCTACCAGGTGTCACATGGTAGGTGAGTGAAAAGGTATTGCCAGTTAACCAAAATAAAAAACAATATACAAACTTGCAGCTGAATATCAGACGTCCAGAAAGCAAGCAGGCTCTTCCTGAAAAAAAAACAAAACTAGGCTACCAAACTCTGATGCTAAAGTTCCCCACGTCCTGCACATTTCAGCATCTATCCTGCTTTATAACCCACAAGTCAAAATCCCGTGAAGCGATCCATTCATCATTCATTCATTCATCAGCTGCAGCCGTTTAACAGGTTCTTGAACTTTTTCTCCAAACTCTTCCCACACACTTCACATACTGAGCAAGGTTTCGAAAGTAAACCCATGTGGCCACAAGAGGAAAACATCTGAAACTCCCTGAAGACTGTAACCGGAGCATGTGAACTGGAAGCTTTCATTGCTTTCTGTTCTTGATGAAAAGTGGCCTGGTCACTGAAGCATCATAGTAATTATTGTGGAATGTGGCAACAAACCACAAGTTTTTTTAATTATAGGGGAGATATTATAGGGGCAAAATAAATACCTGCTTCTTGTCTATATATGCAGATTATAAATAAAAAGGAAAACATGGCAGTTTTGATGGTTAGACTGCAATTTTTCTGGTTTAAATTTAGTCTTCGAGCATCTTTTGTTTGCTAATAGAAATGCCCCCCCCCCCATGATGATCCCACCACTATCTAATGAGGCCTCACTAAATTGAAAATGGCCTTGCACAGGGTCCCAGTAATGGCAGAAACCCACAATGTTCCCATCAGCAGTCCACCACTTAACGCTTAGCCACCACTCACATAAACGACTTCTTGACGTAATCTGCCATTTATACAGAGCTGCCTTTCATTCAAGTGAGCAGTTTTAGGTTTAAAGCCCTTACTTAGGGTCAGCTTGCTGGTGCTGGGAATTGAACTTAATCTTCTAATCAGCAGTCCAACACCTTAACCACCGAGTTACCACATCCAAGATATAGGGATAACCCAACAAAGGACCACCACAACAGCGAAAAACACTCGCACTTTTGTAGGTGGCAACAAGCGTATATAGTTATTATATATGTTATATATGAGAAACTTGATTATGCAGTTCAGGGCAGAAAAACTGCTAGTTAAATGAAACTGCATAGACAAAAACTTTTGGTACAACTCCCTTTCACACACACACACACACACACACACAGAGCAGATCATCTGATTAGCTTTTTTTTTATTTTTTTATTTAACACAGGTTTTACACTGTTTACGCTATTCTTTATTTTCATCTGGGTTTAAAATTATAATATATAACTGGTAGCGCAGTGGTTAAAGTGTTGGACTGCTAATTGGTAGATCAGGGTTCGATTCCCAGCACCAGCGACTTACCACTACTGGGCCCTTAAGCGAGATCCTTAACCTCCAATTGCTTGTATGAGAGAGATAAATGTAATTCGCTCCGGATAAAGATGTCTGAAAAATGCTGTAAATGTATATATATATGCTGTAAATGTAGTCCAACACCTTAACCATGAGCCACCACTTCCCCCTATGCTGTAGTATTATGTTATTTGCATTACATCATTTCCTTTGTGACATCAGAAGACATTCGGCAAGCAAATAAAATTCAGACTTACTGTCATGATTCAGGGTGTTAATGACATCATCAACGATGCAGTCAGGAGAAAAGCCATGGGTTCTGGAGAGCAGACCGAGCAGTGAGGCGATCTTCAGCCTGACTGAGTTATCCACCTCCTTTTAAACGAGAGAAATTTCAAGACGCTCACATTAAATGATCCGTCGACATTACAGACAACGTCGATAATAAAAAAAAATATATATATTTAAACAAATTAAATAAAAAATAAAATATACATAAAAATATTGATAAATATTTTTGCTGTCGAATAGTCGTTCTCGGTCACGAACTGATTTAAAAGCCTGCAATTACACAGTTTGACCAGTTTGGCGCTGTAGTGCAGGACTGCAATTTTGTGTAGATCTGTAATCCAGTAGAGGAGGACACAGCTCTCCATTCAGTGTGGATCAAGTAAGTTAGTAAATGAATTAATTATACTGGTTGAAAGTAGTTACCTTATTGAGACTGTGATTAAATTAATATTTATTGCTAATTGCAAAAGAATTGCTAAATGATTGATCAAAGCCTACTGATTAACCTGTGGAATAACTGCGGATCTTTTAAAAAGAGTTAAAGTGATTCCCTCGTGTTATTTATCAGTTACAATTGCATAACTAATGTAACTAACCGCCGATTAATCGTTCTAATAATCGCTAATTAAATGATTATCTAAATAATTCTTTCTTGCGGTCCTCTCTTTTTTGATATTTCTGGCTCTTATTGATGGGACAGAGGGATGAAATAGAAAGACAGGTGGGACCGGAAAAGGACCTGAGTCTAAATCGAACCGCTGGCCCTAATTAGTACAGGACCTTCAAAAAGTATTTTGCTTTTTTTTTTTTTTTAATGGCTGAAAAAGACTTGAGACTGGAAAGAAAACTGCCCTTCCAACAAGATACTGATCCTTAACATACAGCCAGAGCTACAATGGAATGGTATGGATCAGAGAGAATACATGTGTTAGAATGGCCCAGTCGAAGTCCAGACCTAAATCCTATCAAACATCTGTGGCAAGACATGAAAATTGCTGTTCACAGACGTTCCCGTCCAATCTGTGAGTTCGAGCTATTTTGCAAAGAAGAATGGGCAAAAATGTCAGTCTCTAAATGTGCAGCGCTGGTAGAGACATACAGCAAAAAACCTGCAGCTGTAATTGCAGCGAATGGTGGATCTACAAAGTATCGACAAAGTATTTTATTTTAAAGAAATAAAATTGTTCTACTTTATAATAATGCTCCAGAAGAATGCGCACAACGCCCTCCACGCTTTCCGCTTCCACCGGTTTGCGAGCGAAGTTCAGTAGATACTGCAGGGCATCTGTGGGGCTGGTGGCTTTGCACAGGTCAATATGGAGAGCTGCAGATTTGCTAGGTTTGGTTAGACGAAGCTTCTTGGCCGGGACCTCCTCGAGAGGTTGCTGCTGGAGGGTAAAAGTGTTTAATTAATAATAAACTAAATAGACAACATAGTAGTAAAGGACATACCCTGAACTGACTGTAGCGGTATTGACCTAATATACCTAACGAAGGGTAATAAACATCTGTCTACAGATGTAAACAAGTTAAATTTGAGACCTTTTAATATCAACTATATAACATTAGATTAGATTAGATTGAACTTTATTGTCATTGTCTAAGGTACATGTACAGAGCCAATGAAATGCAGTTCGCATCTAACCAGAAGTGCAGGTGAGGGTAAATAATCTACAGAAGGTGCAGTAGTGGGTATATATGGTATCTATAAGGGTTTATAACCATATCATGTATAAACCCTTATAGATATTATATATTGCTCGAAGTCACTTAAAATTCCTTTTCTTCTCCATTCTGATGCTCAGATTGAACCTCAGCGAGACGTCCTCACCACATCTGGATGCCTGAATGCATTGAGTTGCTGCCATGTGATTGGCTGATTAGCAATTTGTGTTAAAAAGCAATTGAACAGTGGCCAGTGAGTATTTACATTTTATTTACATTTTTTCCTGTATTCTGGCTCTTTGTTTAAACCAGGAATTCCTTCTTACTTCCTGACATTGCTCTTAAATTCAGTCTGACATTTTTGTTTTTTAATTTAAAATGTGTTTATTATTAATATATAAACTTTAGACACATCTAAATGTATGCCGAGTGCATGGGATAAATAACCAAATGTATATATAAGCTTGGGGCAAATATTTTTGAGAAAATAAATAAATAAATAAATATAAAGGAATATGCTAAAAAACTTTGCTAAATCTTAGCTTAGCTACACTGCTAGGTTTCCGGTGGCGGATGGAGCTCATTCTTTAACTACAGACTCCACTTTGTAAAGCTTTCACTACTTTATTTTTCTCCACTGTCGTGTTTTTTACCTGCACAACTTTGGAAAATTCCTCGTAAACCCGCTTTTTAAGATGAGCAGCCATTGTTACATTCAACAACCGACTGAAGCGGAGGTCGTTTGTCCCATTTTACTTTCCGTACCGCTTCTTCTTCTATCCGTACAGGTTTTTGCGCCGATATCGCCACCACGTGCTCAAAAGCGGAAGTATTTACACGACCGGAAGTCGCATACTTCCCTACTACATAGTATGTGAAACTGAGTAGGCGAGGAGAGTAGTATGTTTGAATCCTTAGTATGCAAATAGTGTTTTAACACACATTTACTATAGATTTTTTCTTTTTCAAGACAACAAAAGATTACAAACACGCTATTCACATTTTAGATAGAAATAACTAAATAAAATAAAATAAAATAAAAATTGGGCGGCACGGTGGCTTAGGGGTTAGCACTGTTATTTTTAGCTGGTGGAAATTATTTTGGCCACCACTATATCAAAATGCCACGTGATCATTAAAAATATTTAGTCTTATTACAAATTTTAAAACACCAGCGGCTCTAAATCTAAATGCCATGTTTATATTAATGGCCCCTTTTAAATACATTATTCATTCTGTTAAAATTCACAGGTAACTGATATCGAAGATTCATTCATTCATTCGGGGTCACAGGGATCTGCTGGAGTCTATCCCAGCCGTCTCTGAAAGAGCAAAGGGCAAGACAGGTTGCCAGCCCATCACAGGCCCACACATACTTACACTCACTCCTATGGGCAATTTAGAATCACCAATCAGCTGGACTGTGGAAGGAACCTGGAGTAAACGTACACAAGCACAGGGAGAACATGCAAAGAATTCACAAAGAAAGGCCCAGGAATTGAACCCAGGACCTTCTTGCTGTGAGGCAACAGTGCTAACCTCTAAGCCACCATGCTGCCCCTTGATATAGAAGTTAAGCAACATAATTGAGAAGCTATAATAAACAGGATGAGTGACAGGATGAGATGTTCTACAATGTTTATTATAAATACAAATGTTTTTTTAAATCCCATAATGCATCATTCATTAAAAAAGTCAACATTATTTCAGTTCATTACTTATTTATCAGACACAAAAAAACCAAAATCAAAAACACACTATACAGACTTACAGTATTGGGACACCTGTGATTATCACATCCACATTGTCCAGATTTATTCTATATACTCTAATACTCTATATATTATATTATCTATCTATCATGAGACCCTGCTAGCAATTTTGGGCAAGAATATGAGGTTGGCCCCCTTATCAAATCCCTTTTGCACATACCATTACATTACTGTTACTACTAATAAAGCAGATCTCAGCAGGCCCCCAAACTGTGTGGGCCGTTAAATTCATCCTAATCACCCCCTTTCTGCCAGGTCCCAGATTATAGGAACTCTAATATCCTTCACACCTTAAGACATGTGACTGCTCACTCAGTTACAATTGTATCAGTGAGATCAGACACTAATATTGGGTGAGGAGGTCTGAGGTGCAGTTCCGGTTTGTCGCAAAAGAGGTTAACTGGGGTTGAGTCAGAGTCAGGGCCAGAGCGCAGCTAAAAGGGAAAAAGTTAGGTTGATTCTAAGGGCTTATGCACTTTGCTAGCGGCAGTATAGGACACTCAAGTTTTTCCACTTTAACTATAACACAACATGTCTTTATGGAGCTCAGGGGCTTTGTGTACAGGGGCATTGTCATGCCCGGAACAGTGATTGTGATTTTGTCTCCTCGTTCCAGTAAAGAAATTTTGTATTCCGGTCACGGCATTGGATTTGGGGAAAACGGTTAAGGTTAAGATGTTGGACTGCTAATTTGGAGACCATGGGTCCAATTTCCAGCACCACCACCTGAGAGAAGCTCTCAACCCCAACTTCTCAGTTGGATAGAAAAAAAAAAAAAAAAAAAATAGATAAATGTAAGTCGCACTGGATAAGAGTCTCTGCCGAATGCCAGTACTGTAAATGTTAATTTAATGCTACAACATATGAAGACATTTTAGCAGCGGTGTACGTAGAGGTTTGTGACAAATGTTGGGAGAGACACAGTTATCTTGAGGGGCTGTTAAGGTGTCCACAAATGTTTGGCCGTATTGTGTATGCTGTACACTTTCAATTACTGCTTTGAGATAGATATTTTATCCAATTTTGGCTACAAAAGAACATTTTGTGAGCAACTTAAGGTCATATGATACAATGGGCTGTTACAAGCTAGAGTAAATATTAAACAAGGGTGGCTACAGATGGGAAGAAACGCCTGAACGAGCCCTATATGACACACATCTACTGTACACAATATAGGTGGGTCTTGTAGACCAACAGATAACACATGATTTTTATCTTAAGTGTTTGTAGATGGATTTTTATAAAGATTCATGACCTTAGCATGGCACGACTAATAAAGAGCAGAACCACAAATACTAGTTACCACCAAGTAAAAGTCAGCTTATAGAAGAAATCATAGCTCTTGAACAGAAAGCCTTTCTCTGCGTTGTGGGGTTTAATGCTCACTTTATACCCTTTTGCCTCCATGTCCATTCTTATGCAATCCAGAAGATCCTCCACAGAGACTTGAGCATTCCATGGGCCGAAACTTACAATGGATTCCTTTCTGGTATCAAGACCAATCATGGCGTCATTGCATCTCGCCAGATCATCCTCTGTTTTAAGGACACACATGATTATAGTGGAGAAACGTGAGGCCATGGCTTCGGCCTTGCCCACTTTGATAAGGACTTCCAGATTCTCATGGTAGTTGCGCACATGAGACAAAAACTGCTGCCTTCCTACCTTCTCCCCAAACAACTGCGGCGACTCCTCCAGGAGTTTCACCAGAGGTTTTATACCATAATAAACTGCCTCTTTGTGAAGCTCCAGCAAGTTGTTGGTAGGAACATTGTCTGACCGGAGGTATTCAAGGACTGCTTTAAAGTGTGTCCCGTCACGGTCAATAAAACACCGACCCTCTGAGTCTTTTAGTAGTTTGTGCGGCACACTGAACATCTCAGCCAGCTTTGAGTTGGGATACTTGCGCAACGTCGACAGAGTGGTGGTGTATAACTGACCGCCGACGTTTAGCTGCACGACAGGGCACTGCGGAGGACAGAGTAACAAACAAAAAAATTTATTACAGTGTAGCAGTGTTATTGCAGAGATGTTTGCAGATTACATGGTGATCTGTAGTAAGAGCAGAGAGCAGGTGGAGAAAAACCTGAAGAGGTGGAGGTTTTCACTGGAGAGAACATAAATGTCCAGTTGTAGCAAGATACAATACATGTGTGTGAATGAAAAAATGGGAAGTGGAACAATGAGATTACAGGGTGAAAAGGAAAAGAACAGGAGTTTAAGTACTCGGGGTGGACAGTCCAGGGCAATGAAGAATGTGGTAAAAAAAAAAGTGAAAAAGCAAGCGCAGGCAGCTTGGAATGGGTGGAGAAACATGTCGGGAGTGATGTGTGACAAAGAAGGATCAGCATGAATCGAGATGTAGGTGTAGAAGACAATTGTGACACTAGCTATGTCGTATGGTTTAGAGACAGTAGCACTGAGGAAGAGACACAAGGCAAAGCCAAAGAGGAAAGTCAAAGTGGAGGTAGATGGATGTGATAATTTATGACAAAGTTAGGGGTTGTAAGTGAAGAGGATGCAGAGGGTAGGGCTCAGCAGAGGCAGAGGATTTGCTCATTGGAAGATGAGAGGTTTGATTCCCAGCTCCACCAAGTTGCCACTGCTGGGCCCCTGAACAAGGCCCTTAACCCCAAATTGCTCAGTTGTATAAGTGATAAATGTAAGTTGCTCTGGGTAAGGATGTCTGAAAAAAAATGATGCATCATATTTATACTATTATAGTAATACAATTTTGCTTAAATTTGGGGTCACCAAGGAAACTGAATCAATTCATTTAATTGGTAATTTATTGACGGTCCCTAAATAAAACTTTGCTAAAATCCAGAGCAAAAATCTGTCAACTTTATCTCGATGGTCCCTTCAGCATTACACCGCATTGTGGAGGTAAAATTCGGCTCCATCTCAACTTAAACATGTGTAAACACAGTTTAAGACAAAAAAATATATAAAATAAAACACCCCAATGCATCACAGACTTTAGGAAAGATCTCATCACTAAAGAAAAGCGCCAATAGTTTACTGAAAAACAGCTTTCGCTTTAGCTACAAACAGAGTAAACGTTATTTTCCTTTTCTTTTTTTAGACAAAACATGATGGACTGATTACCTGCTGTAACGGCTCAACTGCAAGTTTCCGTAATGGTTTAATATCAGGGAGACTCATGACTGTAGAGATCCGAGCTGCTGTCTCACCTGCTGCTGTCTCACCTGCTGCTGTCTCACCTGCTGCTGTCTCACCTGCTGCTGTCTCACCTGCTGCTGTCTCACCTGCTGCTGTCTCACCTGCTGCTGTCTCACCTGCTGCTGTCTCACCTGCTGCTGTCTCACCTGCTGCTGTCTCACCTGCTGCTGTCTCACCTGCTGGACTTCCGCAGCAAGTCTGTGTTCGTGGTGGGCGTGGCTTTTGTGGCACCGTCTGTCAATTTTAAGCTTATTGTTACACGCAGTTTGCTATTAATTACTCAACACCCCCTACACACACACACAGCTTTATCGTTAAATTAAAAGTATACAGTAATAAAGTGGTGTTTTTTTTGTTTTTTTTAGAATGGTGAAGTCTATTCCAGCAGTCTCTGAAAGGGTGAAAGACAGGAGAGGGACACCCTGGACAGTTTATGTCCCTATCACAGGGACACACACACTCACTCCTATGGGCAATTTAGATTCACCAATCAATCTAACATACATGTTTTTGGACTGTGGGAGGAAACCGGAGAACCCGGAGTAAAACCCAAGCAAGCACAGGGAGAAGATGCAAACTCCAAATAAAAAGACCCCTGCAGGGGAATCAAACCCAGCACCTTCTAACCACTAAGCTGCCCACAATAATAATATTAAAATTATTTAACATATAGAGTTTATTTAATCATCTTTTATACCCACTTATTTTCTAATTCGGGGTCACGGGGATCTGCTGGAGTCTATCCCAGCCATCTCTAAAAGGGTGAAAGACAGGAGGGGGACACCCTGGACAGGTCGCCAGGCCATCACAGGGCCACACACACACACTCTCTCCTATGGGCAATTTAGAATCACCAATCAATCTAACATACATGTTTTTGGACTGTGGGAGGAAAACCGGAGAACCCGGTGGTGTAAACCCACACACAAGCACAGGGAGAAGATGCAAAACTCCACACAGAAAAAGACCCCTGCAGGGGAATCGAACCCAGGACCTTCCTACTGTGAGGCAATGGTGCTAAAGTGGTGTTTAACACATTAATATTCAGAAATAATGTGATGATTTTAACTGTTAAAAGTAACTTACATTTTTAGGTATATATGATACAGATCCTATTCCAGATTTAGTTACTCTGATAGGTAGGGTTGCAGCAGTTGGCAGCAAGAGTTTGGGAAAAGCACATGTCTGTGGTGGTGGTGGTAAGGTGTCCTTGAACATTTGCACCAGTGTTTCTCGAAATGCAGTTTATAGTTTTTTTTCTTTTAGTGATAACAGTAGGACTGGCACGATTATCAGGTATGGGTGACGATTAATTTTAAAAAAAAAAAATGCCGATTTTTTTTTTTGCCTGTTTTTGGGCTTTAGCGATTGTTTGTGAAAAAGTCAAATCGCTCCAATTTGTCCTATTAACTCTACTGTAAATATTTTATTATAGATAAATAGCATTGAAAGCAGCGCTCGGAGCATCAAGACGCTCTGACTTTTCGTATCATGCGGCACCACTCACCCACTCTGGTTGAAATTGGGATGCTGCAAGTAGTACAGCTCCCCCTAGTGGCTCATAAAAGTGTACAACAATTGCAGTTGGATTTAACCGTCACGGTTACGCCAAATAATTGAAAGTTGAATCTAATCTAATCGCGATCATACGATTATTTAAGGATTGCGACAGCCTTTGATAACATTTAAGATTAGTTTTTAAAGCTTAAATTTAATAATTTGCTTTACCCATGTGTTATATTTCAGTTTTGTTTTTTTTTAAAAAAAACTGATAATTTGGTAAGCTGCCTACATGTTTAAAGACTGACCCGTATCATATCTGCGTTTACACTATACACGGCAAAACACCCCAAGGAAAACTTGCTGACCTGAAAAGAATGCAAATACGGTGTGATAATTAATAGACTTAAGTAGAGCGGATTCTGTATTTTGCTTGATTACTACATTTGTGCCACCGTTAATAATTTAATGACTTGTGTTGACTGGTGAAAATCTGATTGTGTATTATATCCTGCTTACACAATCACGGGTCATATTTAACATTAGCATAAAAAAGAAAAATGTAATTTGGTCGCTTGACACAAATTCAGCCATAGAGCAGAGCACAAAAAAAACAACAAAAAAAAAACCCTTAGTCTAATTGTGATCCTAAACCGTATCCCCTGACCTGACAGACTAGATTTAATACAAACACAAAGTGAATCAGTAATGCTGAATATCCAATGTAAGGAAATTTATAGAAAACACCTGCTTTTAATAAATACACTAAACTCATTTGCATCTATAGCAATCAAGCGAATTAAAGAGAAACAGAAATAAAAGCCAGAAATGTATTTCTCCTTTTATTTTTGTACAGAAAATCTCTTCATCCAATGGTGAGCACCTAAAAAGAAAGAAAGAAAAAGAATTAACGTATGTTTCTTTATCACTGTTGGACATTCTCATCACATAGCCCTTCTCAGACAAATGCCTCAATGTCTTCAAGTGAAAGGGACCCTCTGCTTAAAGGATCCGTACTCCGAGGCACAGAACGTGACTCTGGACACAGACGCCTTTAAGAGAAGCATAATCCCATTCCGACTCGTCATCGTATCATCACTGAAGGGGTGGGGGGTTATACAAAATATCTCCACAGACAATATTTATTTGTAAAACGCAAATAAAATTTAATTTCAACTGCAGCATTAACTAGTTACTATACCACAATGTCTTTGTCTCCTCTTACCCTTTATGCTGTGGGTACAGGAGCTCCCTGTGGCATGATTGGGACTTCAGGCTTGGCCCCCTTCTGTTCAGAAATGGGGGTGGTGGGGAGGATCTCCTCTTTGGGCTCAACAATGCTAACATGGTCAGGCAGAGGCTTCTTGGGGCCGATCTTTCCGCTGGGGTCCCAGGGTAGCATGATCTTAACCTTGATGCCGAGCACCCCTGAACACAAGAGGACAACTGTTTAAAGGTGCACCAAATCAAACATTCATTTTACATTTTCCCACATAACGGAAAAAAATATCCCGGCTATTTTTTGACCGAATGTGCTAATTAAACATTTAATTCATATAGACGCCCCTCTCAGACAAATGCCTCGATGTCTTCAAGCGAAAGGAACACAGCACCCTAAGGAACTGAAGTCAGGGGCACAGAACGTGACCAATAACCCAGAATCCAGAGAGACAGCCAGTGTTCCGTTCTGACTCGTCATCGTATCGTCACTGAGGGAAATCTCCAAAATTTATCTATATTTTTGTAGGTGGTAGCGCAGTGGTTAAGGTGTTGGACGACTAATTGTTGGATCCGGGTTCGATTCCCAGAACCTCCAAATTGCCACTGTTGGGCCCCTGAGCAAAGCCTTTAACGCCCAACTGCTCGGTTGTATGAAATAGAAATGCTGTGTGTGTGACTAAGCCAGTGAATATATTTACATATAAACATTTAGCATTGAGGCAGCAAGTTAACAAAATTGGACATCAGTGTACTGAACTGTAAATTTCTGTTTACTTTTTATATGATTTACACACCCTGACCTGATTAGAACTCAAACTTCCACATTATACAGTAAAGTATGTTCATGACTGGATCCAGCCTAAACTACATTTTCAGTTAATTTACTACACACTGTCGTAATAGCATAATTTGTTTTACTGGATTATTACGGCTAAATCTTCTCAAAACATTGCTGAATTGGTTAAACAGGCTTAGCACTGTGAAGTGTATTTGAATGAATTATTTGCACACTGATTCAGTGCGAGATGCATTATTCATTCAGTGTTGAACAAAGAATGTAGCGCACTCTGCTGGGCAAACTTAGTAATTACAGAATTAAGTATGTTTTCCGTTAATATCAGCAAATCGAGATATATTGGTCGGGCCTAGTCTGCAGTCTAGACGTGTACGCGCGTTATAAATTTTTTTTATAATTCCCAGCAACCCGCTGAATATTATTTCAGCCTGAAATGCGCATCTCTATGCTGCTGGTTAAACCCTTCTATCAGCCTAGCAGATCCAGACTAAAGCTGATCAAATATAGTTAAAGGAAATACAGCATATGCTTTACACTTTTTAAGCATACCCTTCACTCACCCTGGCGGAGCAGGACGTGGCGGACAGCGGTGTCCACGTAATAGTTGACAGGGTCTCCGCTGTGGATCATCAGACCATCAACGAACTTCATGGACTTGGCTCTCTGACCTCTGAGCTTGCCAGACACGACCACCTCACAGCCCTTGGCGCCGCTCTCCATGATAAAGCGGAGGACGCCGTAGCAGGCCCTGATAAAGACAACGACAAATCCGTCAGCTACTCGACTCCATGTCACAAAGACTTCAAGCCACCGGATAAGAACCAGTTTAGTTTAAAACTCTTCTCAGACAAATGCCTCGATGTCTTCAAATGACAAGGAGCACAGCACTCTGAGGAACTGATGTCAGGGGCACAGAACGTGACCACCAACCCAGAATCCAGAGAGAGCTAGCGGCCAATTCAGACTCGTCATCGCGTCATCACTGAAGAACAAGCGGAAGCAAACTAAAATTGCAGGAAGGTAAAAACTTTTTTTTTTTTTTTTAATTAAATGACGGTTGTTTATTTTTTATATTAGCTTCTTAACTTCTTTTTATGGCGGCTTAAAGTGCAAAATCTCACGCAGAATTTGACACTCGAAGGAACTCAATATTAGAGGGGCAATAATCTGAAGTTCCAGGGTAGTAAATTGAATGTCTGCAACATTAGTGTGGCATGTTTCGGATACTAAAGTGCATCTCTACACAACACCTTGTGAGCTGTGCAAGTGCTAAAAAAAAGCGGACAATTTTGGTTGCCCAAAAAACTTAGCCGGGGCTAAAACCTAGCAGCTACCATACTACCAGAACGTAAAATAAGCTAGTATGGTGAAAGAAAACCGGCAAGTGTATAAACTTCCGGTGAACTGTTGTACGAGCTGCTCTCCTGATGGGATTTTCTAATGCATCAGTATTCGCAACCTGCAGTGTGAAGTGTTAAATCTGGTTAATTCTTATTGTGTGTAGTGACATTTGCATTCTAGAACAGACGCACACTGGACAACGGTATATAAAAGTTGAAAAAAGATTGTACTGTCCTGCCCACCATGTAACAGTAGGTGCTTGGTGGTGTTTATGAGGATGTGTAATAACTTACCTACGAACAGCCAGCCCACCGAGCAGCTTGTATCGCAGAGATTCTGCCTGAGCAATGGCACACAATCCCCTGGTGGCAACCTTCTCAGCATAGAGCTAAGACAAAGACAGCAGTTTAGTACAAGCAGCTAACAAGCAGCAGAAATCCACAAAATGGTGACATCCGTTCTAGAAACTTACCTCCACGCTGCCCTCTGGGAACCCAAACCTCTTCTGAACGACAGCAGTCAGCTCCCTAATGCGACGGCCTTTCTCTCCCAGGACATTCTGGGTCCTGATCAAATGGGTTATAAAAGGGTTTAATATACATTTATTCCATTTCAACTATTTCCGTATCGTACCGAACAAACGTACAAAAAATGGCGGTCTACCTGGTGGCCAGAATGATGATCTCTGTCCTTGTTGGAGTGACCCGGACCTCCACACCGGAGTACCCATCCTCGGCAAGCTCTCGGGTCAGAAACTCGTTCAGCTCGGCTTTGAAGATGCCGTCTGAGACAAACTGAAGACGAAATCATAGTGTTAAAAAAAAAAAAGAGCTGATTTGTTGGCCGGACACACGAAATCCAAGAAACGGACAAATCAGTAGTGACTCAAATCCACCCTTAAATCGTCTTCCTGTCATTTAGACACTGCTCCTCCTCCTAAATTAACTTTTTTATGAAAATTTTTATTAATGGGACACGTCCTATAAACAATGTGGTACGGGACACCCTGACCCTGTAAAAGGTCTCCATTATCTACCTGGTTGTATTATATTTAATAATTTATTGTTAATACAGGTTAATTTTGTTTTACTTAAGACTTAATTTAGATTTACATCTTTGGCACTTTCTTGGCTTCCTTGTCTGTCTCTCTACCTGTATGTATATCTGTGTCTGTCTGTCTGTCCTCTCTCTACTCTACGTGTATGTACATCTGTGTCTGTCTGTCTCTCTACGTGTATGTACGTCTGTGTCTGTCTGTCTGTCTCTACGTGTATGTGTCTATGTCTGTATCGTGTATGTACGTCTGTCTGTCTATCTCGTGTATGTACGTCTGTCTGTCTCTCTACGTGTATGTACGTGTACGTCTGTCTGTCTCTCTACGTGTATGTACGTCTGTCTCTCTCTCTCTCTACACATACATGTACGTCTGTCTCTCTCTCTCTCTACACATACATGTACGTCTGTCTCTCTCTCTCTCTACACATACATGTACGTCTGTCTCTCTCTCTACACATACATGTACGTCTGTCTCTCTCTCTACACGTCTGTCTCTCTCTCTCTCTCTACACATACATGTACGTCTGTCTCTCTCTACACGTTCGTCTAATTTGTAGTGACTCAAATCAACCCTGAACTCGTCTTCCTGTCAACCAGACACTGTTCGTGCTCCTAAATTAACTGATCATGAAGTAAAATTATAAAGAATAACTTAAATGTAACCCTAAAGAAAAAAGGTTAAAAAAAAAAAAATAGTATGACATTTTAAAGAAACAGAAGAGGTTTACCAGCTAAAAAAACCGACAAACTATTGAGAGAAAAGATAAGTGGAAACCTGAAATTCCCAGTTATTAAAGTTTAAATGAAAGATTAAGTAAGTTTGCGTCAAATAAATGTGCATTAGAGAGATTCCGCTATAAATCCAGTAAAAACCGAGTCGTTTAAATTAGCTTATCGGCTAGCTGGCTAAACAACTACTAGCTGAGGAAAATAGAAAGCAAATACGAAAATATTTGTTAAAATATAAATAACACATACTAGTCACATAAAATGTGTGCCACTTTTGAGACTATTTTTCAGGGAACCAGTTACAGACATCAGTTCCTGCCATGTTTCGCAGCGGAGCCGCACTGAGTCTTATCCAAGACAATCCGGTTATAAAATAACAACTATATAAGTATCTTGGCAAAAGGACCGAGAACTGGACACCCCTGCAGTCATTTAAGACAATTATTACAACGTATAAACAAGAATCTGACGGATTATCAGATAAATATTTCGCTAACCTTTCTCTTCTTAGATATTTGCACCGCCATCTTGCCGAAGGCCGCAGACAGGAAAGGAATGATGAGCAAACCGGAAGTTCATTTATAGTAACATCGCACTTCCGCTTGACCTCTAGTTATGATGGGAGTTGTAGTTTTCAATTTAAGTAATGCGTTGTAAACGAATATATTATTCAAATTACTTAATTATATACATTAAATTGTGTACAATAGAACAATGCAAGGGTTCATTGTGAGATAATATATGTTACACACAATTAAAAATACTTTTTATTTTACAATATTTATTTATATATAAAAGGGTATGTTGGTATCCTTTTCAGACATAACGCTCTTTAAATGTATTTTCTCTGAACAAATTTATTTTTAACTTTGTACTTCTTGTGAAATATAGCGAAGTTGAATAAATCATTTTTAGTCAAGTAAAAGGACCACAATTTGATAATATTTACATTTTTTAAAAATCTACTTTGTCTATCTATCTATCTATCTATCTATCTATCTATCTATCTATCTATCTATCTATCTATCTATCTATCTATCTATCTATCTGTCTGTCTGTCTGTCTGTCTGTCTATCTGCCTATGTATCTCTATCTATCTATCTATCTATCTATCTATCTATCTATCTATCTATCTATCTATCTATCTGTCTGTCTGTCTGTCTGTCTGTCTGTCTGTCTGTCTATCTATCTATCTATCTATCTGTCTATCTGCCTATGTATCTCTATCTATCGATCGATCGATCTGTCTGTCTGTCTATCTATCTGTCTGTCTGTCTGTCTATCTATCTATCTATCTGTCTGTCTGTCTGTCTGTCTGTCTATCTATCTATCTATCTATCTATCTGAAAGAATTTGCCATTGTAGATAAAAACTGCACCAACTTACAACTTACGCTGATTTTAAATCTCTTGTAAAAACAGATTTATTTACTGTGGCATGCGATCATAAGCAGGTGCAGCGCTATGATTGCAGTGTATTGTATTGTATTAAGTATTAGGGCACTTGTTTAAATACTGTACTGTTTCTTGGGGTGTTTTATATCCAGTTAGTAGGGTATTTATTTCAATTTTGTTCTTCTGTTGTTTTTAAATGTGCTTTATAAATAAATATAACTGACTATAAAAACTCTGTTTATCATTTAATGTAAAGTAAAGCTTTAGACAAGTAATTTAACACAGATACACACATTCCTGTTTGTCTGTTGTTAACATTTTATTCCATAAGACAAAGTGTTACTACATAAAATACAAAAACACATCTTTCTTATACTTTTAACAAATAAAATAACATATTTTAATAAAGAAACATTGTTAGATACAGGACATCTATATTAATTTAGCCCAAGTAAGACTAGGGGCTGGCAATGGCAACCAAACCACAGGTTCATCAAAGGGGCAAATGAGTTCAGTGGCCTGGCGTTTAGCATTTGCATTAGCATAACCTACGTCTGTGTCATTAATAGCATACACTCCAACAGCACCATCCTCAAAACCAATATATACACACAAGGTCTTAGAGAGTGTTAGAGCAGTAACGTTCTTGCACAGATAAAATTTGTCCACCATTTTTCCATCGGTTACTCGTATGATGACTAATATCTGCTTTGTATGAAGGTCACACGAGTAATTTTGACACTTTAAATCTAAGCTACAGATGTATACTATATATTTACCCAAAAAGTCCACAAAAGGTTGGCAGACGGGTCCCTCCGCCTTCAAGGAGCAAAGTTTACCTTGGCAAAGGTCAAAGATGTTTATCTTGGCTCCAACTACAGAAATGATGCCATAACATCCATCTGAGGAGATCTTAAAGAGCTGTGGTGGATACCCAAAACCTTCTGGAAACTGGAACTGGTGGCAAACAGTATCATCTGTTAGTCTCCATGAGTATAAAGCTCCTGAATTGGTAAATACCATCACATAGTCTGGATAATCTGACAGCATGTGGAAGGCTGCAACACTTGTCCAGTCAGAATAGGAAAACCATTTGCTGATATAACCAGACCAGAGACTAACAGCAAGGAGTATCCCTTCATTAATACCCAGAAGAAAAGTACTTTCTGGGGTAATGACAGCATCTTTGAGATGATGGTAAATACTACAAATCAAATGTCCGTTACACAACTTCCAGACCTTTGATAGGCCTGTTTCTGATAGTGACACTGCAAAATTACAGTTTGGAGTTATCAGTACACGAGATGCTTGGCTGCTATGGATTCTGTGAATGTTCTCATGGGTACTGGTGTTCCAAACATAGATATCGCCAGAAGCAATGCTGACTATGTGAACACTATCTGCTGAAAGAGTCAAGTTTTCTACCGGGCCATGGTGAAGCATGTGGCCCTCAACTTTCCCACCCAAGACCATCCACTTCCACACCAGCTCAGACCCATCACTAGTGTAAAAGTGCTCCTCATCTGGTTCCACAATAACTTTTACTACTCGTCTACCAGATTTTGGAGTGGAGGCGGCTACTGAAATAAAATCCATGTCCCAACTGACAATACCTCTGCTGGTCACTGCTGTTAGGTAGGTATCCCTATATTTGACAAGTTTTAGACCTTGGCCACTCCTTATGTCAAGGTTCAAAAGACACTGACCCGAGACCCAATTCCAGACCAAAGGAAACGGGCAGTTCTTCATCAAAGCAATGATGAAGTGTGCATCATGATCCAGAATTGCTTGCACAAATGTTTTACCCTTAGGTGCATTGAACTGCTCTTCGGCAGCTAACAAATGTCCATAAATCATTTGAATCTGTTGGCTTTTACAGATCAGAAGATCGCTTTCTGTGTGGTCTACACTTAATACCTCTTCCTTGTTGGAGCTCTGCCTCTTTGTAATAAATACAGGTTTTTTAATGTTCTTGAGGTCCCATACAAAAACACTTCCTGTGCAGTCGATACATGTAATTGTCTCTTGTTTCTTGTAATCAATGATATTAAACAAAGCTGTGCCTAATGAAGAATTAAATGAGGCTGAACAATCACCACTTTGGAGGTCAAATATACTGACGGTACCCTCGTTCTGTCCACAATAAAGTATCTGACCATCACAAGAAGTCATACATGTTACACCACTGGAGCAGTGGACTGGATGAACTTCAGTTCCCTCAGAAAACACACTGATAGAACTGCTTTCCTTTGAGAATACAAACATCTTACCACTGACCATTGATACACCTGTTATGCTCTCAAGTGGTTGTTCCATGTGTTGTGTATGAAGTGGCTGGAGATAAGATAGAACGCTTGTGTCCAGTGACAGAAGGTTGCCACTCTTTGTGAGGAGAATAAATACATTTTCAGAACATCTGACATCTTTAAATTGCAGTTCAGCAGACTGGGTGATTTTGTTACCTTCTAAATCACTTCCATTCCAGATCCAAGCAGAGCCATTGTTTTGAATCATTACCACATAGCCAGACTGGGATACAGCAGCTCTTGTTATCGGCGATTCTTCCCCTACCGGAAATGTCCAATGGGTGGCAGGCACAGAAGTTGTCGGACATAATACCATAATTACCCCATGACATCCTATTGTACCATCATGCCCTTTATGGTTGACATATTTCTTTAATTTAGGAAGAACTTTAAAAAATGGAAAGAGCTTGGCCTGTATTACCAAAGCGAAGTCAGTTGAGCAGTTCCTAAGCATACAAGTCGAAGTTTTTAGTATAGAAATTAAGAGCCTGAGTTCCCTGGAAAACACGATTTGACACGACTTCTCTAGCCAGAATACCATCTCATCTACTAACTTTGCACAGAACATTGCATTGAGGAACTCTTGTGACATCATCACTCTATGAAACTCCTCAATACATTCACTCTTTAGTAAGTGGAAAGGCAGTTCCTGCAATTTCCTTAGATTGGGATATACACACTCAGGTGAACCAGATGTAGTCATGGTAGACATGAAAGGCTGAAATGTCCAAGGTTGACCAGGAACTTGTCTGTCAGAATAAATCTTTGGCATGATATTTTGTCTGGAACTTGCAGTGATGAGCAATGGCTTCGCTGTTCCACATGCCCAGCGCCCACTAAAATAGTTTGCTATCAAAGAATGCGATTTTTGTTGATTGTCTAAACACAGGTATCTCTTTCGGATGACTAAGACAAAGTGTCTGCTGACCCAGGACAGAGTTTGTGTGCCTGATATGTTTTGTAATATAAGAAACCCCTTCAAGTCTAACAGTAACCTTTCTATCACAACCTCTGGGACTCTTAATTTATATGGTGTATAGTTGTCTGATGGTAGAAATGATAGGAGAACCTCATCATCACAAGACAGAATATCAGTTAATTCGACTTCAGTCAAACCGAACCGGGACAAGGTGAGATATTCTAGACTTCGAGCGACTATCAATTTCCCATGCTTTTCCTCAAGATGGTCTAGAAACCGATCAATATTTGTGTGAATCCCTGGGACCAGTACGTCAGGCATGATTTCTAGATCTGAATTCCACAAACACACCTGCCTGTATAGAAGATCCACATACAGTGGAAGATCACACCGTTTAAAAGCCTGATTTACATACATCTGTTGGCCGGATGTGATCTTTCTCCTACATGCCAAAAGAAGAGTTGTCAGCATCTGGCTGCATTGCTTGCTAGTTAATGGTTTTAGGTCAAAAATCAGCGAGGATTCTGGGTAATATGCCTTTAGAGCAGAGAGAAACCCAGACTTTGTTGGTGTAGACGAGATTAAGAGCTTCACATTAGATGGTAATTTCTTGGGCAGCCAGGTTAAATCTAGCGGTCTATTTCTATCAGGTATTTGATCAAGTCCATCCATAATGAGGATCAAGTGATTTAGGGAGTGTGAATTAGTGGTTAGGAGATTGTTAAATGTTTCTTTTAACTGAGAGACGTCTTTGAGACAGGTGTCAAACTGCTGACCGTGACCTAAAGCAATTTGCTGGCACGTGTCACTGAGAATTTGTTTTAAAGTGCTATTAGAATCTAGAAAGTGTGCAACAACTACAGGGTTCTGGTCCTTCATCCATGTTTGAATCTGAAAGTAAAAGTTATACTTTTAGTTATACTGTTATTAGTTATAATATTAAGTTATAATATCTTTTCAAAATGCATATCATTAAAAAAATACCTGACTTGCACAGTGAGCCAAGAGCACACTTTTGCCTGTACATGGCCCACCAATTAGAATGAATGGATATTTCGTGTCTTGCTCCAGGTAAGCTTTTATGTGGCTGACTTCTTCTCGCTCAATTCTGTATAGAGTGGATAGGTTTTTCTGTTGGGAGGATGAATCATGGATTTGAACTTTCTTCAAAATTAACTGGTCTATGAGACCTATAAGATCCAAATAGATCTGGTGGCTCAGCTCCTCTGCATAACGTTGTTTATCGTCACTTTTACCTCTGTTGGTGCTGGTACATATCAGGATCTGCTGGGTTCTAACCAGGTTTGGTAGGTAATTCTCACAGAGCTGTGACAGTCGGGACAATTGATCCTGGTGCTCTGGATGTGGTACGTTGCATTTCCTCGTTTGGCCACCATTTGTATCAGGTTTATAAACATAACAAAGACATCTTTTCGTGTCAGTACCAGATAGACCATCCAGTGCAAAGTGGAGATCGTTCTCAAGCCCTGAAAATATAATAAGAAAATTCAGCTGGTTTTTCAAAAAAAAAAAAAAAAATTGTGGTAACATACTTACTCGACCAAAAATATTTCTGAGCTTTTTCTTGGTCAATACTGCCCTCCAGAACACACTGGGTGATAACATCATGTAAGGTTTTCCTGGCTTTTGTAACTACATCATCCCAACCATTGTCGACAGATAATTGCCCTGACTTAGTGCATACAAACGCACGAAATTAGGAATGTAAATTATAAATTAGTTTAACTAACCGTAATATTTTTTAATGCTTTTACCTGGGACTTATGATATTTATAATACTTATGTCGAGTGAGCAGGCAGAATGATGGTGGTATGGTGTTCTCATCTCGTCTGTAGCATTTCTCCAAGACCTCAGAGCTATATCCCATTTCCTGGCAAACCCGCAGAACCCTGAGGAACTCGGAAAACTCCACCTGTTCTGGTAGACATGCAGTTCCATACTGCTCCCCCACTAAGCTCTGAAAATCACAGCCAGAGTCAGATCAGTGATTGTATATAAATGAATATTCTTAGCTGGTTTGATATAGGATAGGATAGGATATAGTCCTAATTGGACACTATAGTATAGTTGTAGAAATTGTACTATAGTAATTAATGTAGTAATGTATTTATTTTACGATAGTACAGCTACTATAAGAAGCGTACTAGAATTACCACATCAATGCAATTTACTATAATATATTTACTACAGTCAGATTCAAAAACACTACAGTATTTACTTTACTACTATGTTCTACGGTAAAGTTACTATAAAATATTACAGTATTTTTTTTTTATTTGGGTGGGAAATGATAAATAAGCACACATTACCACAAAGAACGGGCCCAGCGAGTTCTGCCGACAATCCTCGATTAACTTTAATCGCACCTGCTGTGTTGGCCACTTATCTGGGCTGGGCTCCTCGTACGGATCAATAACCTGCAAGAAGTTTGTTCAATAACACTTTGCCAGGCTTCGAGTTAATAATCATGACAGCTTGTCATGCTTTTCTTTAATTGTTAGCTATTAGCAACATAATGTGCTTAAAGATATCAACATACTATCATGTAGAATCTGGGATAAACAGGGAAAGAAACAAACAAATAAATAAAAAAAAACTTCCAAAGTGTAATTTAATAGCAGAAATATTAATAAAATTAAGAATAAGAACGCACAAGAAATGGTTTTAGCTAGGAAAAATAATAAACGCATAAAAAGGACTTGCCCGGAAGTCTACTCCATGCTTACGTCTGCAGTGGTCCCTTATTTTAGAAAACACATTCTCTCTTAGTACCTTTCTTTCTGTTACTGAGTCTGAAACACACAGTCAACATATAACCTCATTTTTTACTTCTTTTCTGATTACAACAAAAAGAAAAAGGACACATACCATCAGGGTTGGAGCACAAGTAAATTTTCACACAAGCCATCCTACATTTGTTAAAGCGCTGATTCAGGAATTCATCTCAAAAAATAAAAAAAAGGTTAGTTCGGTCATGTTTTGTTGTAACACCCCGGACTGGAACTACAGACTGATTAGGAGGGACGTGCGGGTTGGGGGGTTGGGGTGGGCTGTGCTGTTATTCTGTAGCTCCTCCTTCAATTCCTGAAAACAATTTTGTCCTGATTATTTATAGAAATGAAACAATTTTCATTTTATTAGGAACACCTGGGCATTCGCACACTTATACATATAAATTATACAAATATACGTTGATTTATGTTCACATCAAACATGATATCTGACATTAGAGGGCAGCACGGTGGCTTAGTGGTTGGCACTGTTAGCCTCACAGCATCTTTGCGTCTTCTCCTTGTGCTTGTGTGTGTTTACTCCGGGTTCTCCGGTTTCCACCAACAGTCCAAAAACATGTATGTTAGATTGATTGGTGATTCTAAATTGCCCATAGGAGTGAGTGTGAATGTGAGTGTGTGTGTGGCCCGGTGGTGGCCTGGCGACCTGTCCAGGGTGTCCCCGTCTTGCCTTTCACCCTTTCAGAGACGGTTGGGATAGACTCCAGCAGATCCCTGTGACCCCGAATTAGGAAATAAGCGGGTAAAAGATGAATGAATAAATGATTGCACTCAAAAGATGTAAGACCTTCTGTCAAATTAACAGATTTACAATTATATTGGAAGACTGTGGGTTCAATTCCCAGCACCACCAAGCTGCCACTGTTGGGCCCCCAGAACAAGGCCCTGAACCCTCAACTGCTTAGTTGGATAAATGAGATACATGTTCATTGCGCTATTTAAGGGCGTTCACCAAATGCCAGAAATTTTCATGTAAGCTGACGCTTGATTCATTTTTCTTTAGATTATGACATACAGTATATGTATTTCGGTGAGACATTAAGCAGAAACAAAGACAACCAAAAACCAGAGATCATTTTCTCCTTCTTCTTCTTTTTTTTTTTTTTTAAATTTTTTTATTTAACATTTGTACACAATAAATACAAATTACTTTACAGCTATTAATAAGCAGAAAGAAATATCTCGACCTGTTCGCTCGCACCTCCACTGCAGCAACCGTCCGATGTTATGACATCATCTATTTCCAGCAGTGTGTCTTTCAAATAAAATAAAACACAAGTCATAGAACAGAAAGCAAAAACTCTTTAAAAGAAGTAAAAAAAAAAAAAAAGGAATAAAGAATAAAAGTTAATCTTTAAAAGAATTTCGTAAAAAAAAAATGGGCCATAAACTTCAAAACAAGTCTGATAACATTTAAAAGATCTCAACGAGATCAACATGACAACCGGTTACAACAAAAACAGATGCCATCAGGGCAGATATGCAAATTTGGCCCAGGCTTCGGAAAGAAAATCCAAAACATACACACACACACACACACACATCCAGGCCAACCCCGAACCCTAAAAATTCTTTACAAGCACCGTTTTTAAGGTGACATTATTTACTTGAATTAAGGTGACATTATTTACTGTTATTAACACTAGTTAGACTAATCTCTAAAAAATAAAAATGGCGGATTTCTTACTTCTGGTGGAAGGTAATAAATAGCAGGAGTGTATTCTATGGCAAAATAATTAGGCTATCAAACACTGCATTTAAAAAAACCAAAATAGAACAAACACACACGTATCTGGGCAGCTTTGCTACACAAGGGTCCTTGGATGATGTGCAGACATAAATGTCAAAAACAAAAGTGCTGAGATCCATGCGATGCTGCTGAGCGTAGGCATGTGCCGATACCTTTGGCTTGGATCAAGTAAAATTAGAGAAGTAGGCAAAAATCTAAGATAGAATTCCGAGCCGAGTCCACGCCTGGTCCTCGAAAGTTAGTTTGATGATTGCACTCAAAAATAGAAAAGACTTTCTCGGACATCCTGTCAAATCAAAGGCTACCAGAGTTAGCTAGAATTATTCAATAAAATTTTTTAATAAAATTTCAAAATCGTTGTGAAAGTTTCGTCAGGTTACTTCACAGCAAGCTTAGAATGATTGTGAACATTTAAGGATACGAATACAAACGTCTGTCCAGGATCGTTCGGATTATATCAGCTAACTAGTGTTAGCCGTGATTAGCGCAAAACACCTTCCAACCCGTATAAGGAAAGTTTATGCTAACTAGTCTGGCTGTAAATATCTATCTAAAGAAATTAGCTACCGTTAGCTGTGATTAGTGTGAACTTTTATCTATAGGAATGTCTGAATTTTTGTCCGGTTAGTCCATGTTAAGCAGGCTCGCTAACGAATTACTTGAATCATATGCTTCTTTCTTCTTGTTTGAAAAAAAAAACAACCTATAAAGTGATCTAAAAGGGTGCTTTTTCTGGTTTGTGATGCTATAAAAACTCTTTATTGTGTGTACAAAAAAACCCAAAAGTAAAGAAAATATTTGTGTATTATGTTGTATATGTGGAATAAGTCAGATCAGGTAACTGTTCGTATGGAAGGGATAAATCCAGCACATGCCTAGTTAAAGCATGGAGAAAAAAAGCAGATATGGAATAATAAAGATAATAATAATAATAATAATAATAATAATAGACATTTAGTACTTCAAAATAAAATGGGACGTCACGATTGGTTAATAGATTAGAATTTTTTTTTTTTTTTAATAGAAGAACGGTACTCTTGAATATATCAGATATAACCAGGAACTAGAAAAATTAGCTGCCCCTTGTACAAAGGAAAAGCACTTAGGATGCTGATTACTATGAAATGGCCAGGACCCATCAGCCAACATACTCCATTAGACGGCGGCGATGTTATTGTTAAGAGAAAATAAGATAAGAATTAAAAAGAAAAGAAAAAAATAAAACACTTTAAATTTTGCTCAGATACTGATTAGTGTTAGGCCGTATGATAAAGTCACGGGCTAACGGTTCGCTCCCAGGGTCAACGCACATAAAAAAACCCAAAAAACACCTCCATATTCTTTATCGACTAAATATTAGTTAATACGTACAAACGGCAGTCTTTTTAAGGACAAGCTGAGAAAAGGCTAATATTGACGTACTGTAGTTAGTACCGCACTCTGATTAACACGATATGGAGGAGTGATGCGTTTGGCAAGAGAAGCGATAGGAAAGGAAAAAGAAAACGGAGGATCCAGCCCTCATTTACTTTCCCTCACCTTATTTCTACCTCGCCGGTTTACCCTTTTATACACAATTTTAATTTTTTTGCCCTCAATTGTTTTCTTTATATTTAAAAAAAAAAAAAAAAAAAAAAAAAAAAAAAAAAAAAAAAAAAGCATCCACTCAGTTACGATATATGAAGAAATGTTGCACATATTGGGAACATTTCTATGACAACAGTAATGTACTGTACTAATACAACATTAAATACGTATGATCAGACTACACGTGGCTGAAGACGGGGCAAACTTAATCACCCACACCCACTGTACAACGAAAAAATGCCCTCACAAATCCTTAAATCACCTCCTGATATTGCATGATCTGCTGTTGATGAGCCTGCTGGACACGTATATGTGCAAGTTATCCAATCAGGCTTTATTACTCTTTATATTTTTATGCCTAAAATCTAAATGTGTAGAGCAACGACCTTTGTAACTGTTAAATGCTACAATATTTTGGCTCTACACATAAAAAAATACAAGAGTCAATTTTGGCATGAAAAGGGTTAAAAGGCCCCTTTGAAGCCAGTCGGAGGTCAAACGTAGATGAAAAGAGCGGCGGTGCTGCTACACCAGCGTGATCTCGACCTCCTCGGTTTTGTCCACTTGTCGGCGAAGGTGTTGTTTCGGAGGAGGCGGGGCAGCACGGACCTGAGGGTGAAAAAATAAAACAAGTGGTGGAAAATCTGATCTATCTGTTTACATGGCAGGCGCTAATGCACACATCTGATTTATATCCGATTTATTTCCGCATTTAAACGAGGCCTGAAACCGATCTAATGTGTTATTTTTCCCTGCTTACATGATCGGTGGTCATATCTCATCTGTGCCATGTTGGAGGAAAAAAATTGAATTGGGTCACTTGATACATGCAGCCTTTAACCCCTGGTGGTCAGTTGGGGTGCAGTGGACAATAAAATCCTAGAATTTTTACAAATGGCCAAACATCTCATGCTTAATCTCGGGTTCAGTTATCATATGATCACCACTGAGCTAATATCTTGTGTAGTGTTGCTTTTTAAACACTGAACTTAAGGAGTTACATACAGGTCGTAGTTTTCCTGGGCCGGATCCATCAGGTGTGAATCTTGGTGGCTGAGGAAAGCCTGGACTTTCTGGACTCAGACTGGAACTGTGATCTTAACAAAACAATCGAGTGAAATTTAAAAACCTGTCTATAAAAAAGTAAGGCAGCAGAACAGGAAGTAGATTATGGCCTCTGTAGGGTCTCTTACTGTTTGGCAAGCTTTTATGCAGGCCAGGTTGCTTGTGGTCGCCGTTGACGGACGGCGAGCGGGGCAGGTTGGGGACGGGACTGCAGTCCAGGGTGCAGGGGGGCTGATCATAAAGAGGTAAAGTAGGCAAAGATGGTTGCAGTTTTACACACGATGACACCTGTGGATTACAGCAGGAAACATGTTAAGACCTGTTGTTGCTAAGACCACAAAAATTCTGATTTAACACTTTACAGGTTTTTGCACACTGAAGTCTAAAATCTATGTTTTTTTTGACTCAGTTTGATACTGAACCAACATTTTCATACAGACTGACAGTATGTCTAGGGTATGGACACACTGACACACACAGACACACACACACACACACACACCAAACTGTGTATTGGAAAGGTGCATGTCGAGCATTAAAACCATTCGCTATTCTGGATTTTGGCTTTCGCTTGTACGGTGGCTCTGATTTGTGAAAACACCTCTCAAAATAATTGCTAATCTATAAACGCAAGAAAAATGTGGCTCGGTCTAAAGTAGCTTATGATAAAAGCATTAATGTGTTTGCACACTGAGTCTGAACCCTAACCCTAGAGTTGAGTGTTTGGGAGAGGTGCAACACATAATTAATGATGATTGGCTTAAGTAGAGTAAAAATGTCTATTGTTTGCCAACCAAAAAGGTGAGAAACCAGCCAATTGGTTGGTTCTTGTCACATGACCCACGGTGTGCTTGCAGCGTTATAAAAAGTATCTTGCTGCGGCACGGACGCACCTGAAAAAACCAGCTCATCGCACCACATGCACGTCGTGACTGCATTTCTCTCTTTTTGCGCGTTTGCCGAGTGTCCTCACTTAAAATAAAGAAAATGAGCATGCAAATGGCGTGAAAGCGACGTGAACGGCCGCTTATACCTCTCTTTAATCTTTTCTATCACATCGTTTAGTACATACGTATGCGATCAGAACCACAGCTGCTGCAGAACACATATTAAATTATCACGGCACATCATGTCTAAACTCACCTTGACTAAACGACATAGCAGCAGGACTAAACAACAAGACGGATTCAGTGGCAGATTATAGTCATTAAACAGAGTAAGAGGTTTCAACACATTTCATTAACTCAGTCATGCTAAATTTCTGGTCTGTTATCAAGATCAGAATCTAATCCGAGAGGCACTGATGACAGAGGAAGTGGCTGTCGTCTCATTTCAGACGTGGGTTTATTAAAGCCGTCTCAGCCTGACGATAATTGCAGGAAGGAATTGGGCACGTCCGCCCTAAAAAAAAAACCCCAGACAGGAAAAGGGCATGTCCAGCTTATCTGGAGAACTGCTGGACAGGGTGTGTGTGTGTGTGTGTGTGTCTGGAGTTTACACACATCCATGTAAAAACTGTGAATAAGTGTACTATATTTTCATGTATAATCTGTACTAAACCTACCTGATTATCCAAAACCCAATGCACGTCTCCGTTTTCGGCGGTCAAATCCTCCACCAACACGGATGGAAAGACTCCCACTCGTCCGTTAAACTCGCCTTCCCAGAATCCGTCGTCCTCCTGATTGTCTTTATTAAGGATCCGGATGACGGCGCCCTCTGGAAAGGACAGCTCGTCGTCTGTCTGGCCCTCATAGTCGTATATGGCCTTTGCAAAATTCACTAAGATGGCGAGATAAGATAAGGAGTAAAGATTAATTACCAGGAACTTACACGAGATAGTGTGTGTGTCTGGAGTGTGTGTGTCTGGTCACTGTTCCCGGGCAGGGCAGGGTTTTTTTTTGTGGAGTTTGCACGTTCTCCCATGCATGTTGCATGGGTTTACTCCGGGTTCTCCGGTTTCCTTCCACAGTCCACAAACATGTATGTGATTCGAAATTGCCCATAGGAGTGAGTGTGAGTGTGTGTGGCCCTGTGTTGGACTGGCGACCTGTCCAGGGTGTCCCCCTTTTGGCCTTTTGCCCTTTCAGAGACGGCTGGGATAGACTCCAGCAGATCCCCAGGACCCCGAATTAGGGAATAAGCGGGTATAGAAGATGAATAACTGTTTATAGCCATATAGCGTATATAACCATGTATATAACTATATAGCGACTATGGTTTGTAACTAAAATGCTAAACAATACATATATACAGCTACATGCCTAACAGAGACAAATTTCAAGCTACACAAGGAACGTTTTCAAGATTTAAGAATTAAAACGCTGAAAACAATAATAGCAAGATATTTAATTTATATATATATAACAAATATATTAGACATAAATTAATTAAAGACTAGAACAAGAGTACGTGTTTGTTTGTTTGTGGGATATAAACTTACTACTGGCGTCACCGTTGATACTGCCCGAGGCCAGCTCAGGGTCAGTGGAGTTGCTGGATGTGTGTGAGCGGGAGTCCAGGGCAGTGAGCGATTGGAGCATGCTCAGTATGCTGTTGGAGGAGGGGAACTGCAGGTACTTCTCAGGTACATAGCCCACATGACCCGCCTTATTTCGTGCCTGTACGCGACACAGACACATGATGCTGGTTAATTCTTAACTTACATAAAAAGTGTGGGTTGATATTAACTTACAGCAGTTCTGACATTGTCATTAATCACAGTGTATTAATCATGTGCACTGTTTCTATTTTACAGGGTCTTGTTTGGGAAAAGGTTCCTATAACAAAAGAATAATAGTAACTGAAATTATAAATGTAAGTGGTGAAAAAGGGGGGAGGGTGAGTTTAGGACAATTCTAAGGGCCAGTGCACTTTTGGGACCCCCAGAGATCTGTTTTATTAGTAATAAAATTTACTAGCAGTAATGTAACAGTTTTTCGGGCCCAAAATTGCTGTTTATTTATGATTATTATTTAGATATAATTTTATAAAAAACAGTGTTATGGTGCAGCTGTAGTCATGAAGAGTGTTTACTTTGACCCAGTCTTCCATGTCTCCGTCTTCTATGACCTCCAGCATTTCATGCTCATCGATGGTCAGCTCGTCTGGCTGAGAGGCCTGGGACAGCGAGAGAGATGGAGAAAGAGAAGTAGAGAGATATAGAGAGAGAGAAAAAGATACAGAGATAGAGAGATGGAGAGGAAGAGAGAGAGAGACATAGAGAGATGGAGATAAAGATGGAGAGAGAGAGAAATGGAAGCAGTTAGAGAGAGAGATGGAAAGAGAGAGATGATGTGAAAGAAAGAGAGAGGGGGAGAGATGGAGAGAGATGTTATGCAGAACTGGGAGTGTTTAAAAGTGATTCAGTGTGAACAAAAACAGGAGTATGGCTGAAACACCTGTACAATCCAAACAGACATCCTGTGTGTTTCTCAAAGCCGCGTTAAACAAATTTCCCCTCGTGACTCGGGTTCCGCCTCTGCGACACGCCTATAAAATGGTTTCTTACCCCAGACAGGGAGCAAATATTTGAGAACATACTTTCTTTTGCTGGTAGGCATAATATTCTAAATACATCGCTTATATATTTATACAGTATATCGAATCGGAACTATACACATAAGTATCTTGTAATAACTAACCATTTATTTAATTAGGTTGCCGACTAATAGCCAAACAATAAAACCACACAAAGAACAATATCCTGAATATGTGTGTGTGTGTGTGTGTGCTTTACCTTGTAGGAATAAAGCACTTTACAGGTAAGTGGGTAGTTCCTCAGTGTTCCTGAAGGACTAGAGCTGCTATCGTCAAATTGCTCCATGTTCTCCTCTAGTTCCTCGCCTTCGTCTCGATCTAAATCCACCGTATTCTACAAAAACACAACAGCCAAGAATTTAGAAAACATTCTAACCAAAACCCAAACTGTTGTAAGCTGTTAGCACACCTGCTGCCAGAAGGTCAGCTGAGAGAAAACAAAAGTCTGACCGAATCAGGCCACGTCTTTATCTGTCATTGGGACACCCACCTGCCTGGTAGTGCTATTGGACCACAGCAGATCAGGTGACCATGACCCCACCCTCCACTTCTGACCAGAACATTCAGGTAAAACAGAACAATTGAAAGCAGGTCAAAGGGATTTGCAGCCAGGTAAGAGGTTATATTATGCGTCCACAGGAAAGCTGTGACCTAAAAACAAACATCTGCTTGGAAAGGACGTTTTAAAGGTTCAGGAAACTGATCTAGACACATCAAGCAGGTGAAACAAATAGTCCCTGTTTGTCTGTGGTAGAATAACACTTAAGGTAATGTTGGAATAGTGAAGTAAAAACCTTCAGAGGACAAAAAAAGATATTTTGGTGGCACGCTAAGCATTGTCAGAGCCTTCTAATCCTTTAGAGCATTTACATCCTGGTGCCACCTGGACTGTGAATGAGTGAATATGCAAAGACGTGTTCTAGGAGCAGTGGCGTTTAGAAACGCTGCTTTTTATGGAGTCGATTCTGTGAGAAAATATCATAAATAAAAAGGTTTAAAAAGAAAATAAATCCAATTAAAAAAACCTTCTTGAATTAACACTGATTCTTGCATGCATTGCACAATTTATAACTAGTTTCTCACCGACCACAAATTTTGTCTCACTACTTGTCCCGCAACGTCACTCATCATTGAGGTATCAAAATTAGGGATGTAACGATACCATTTCTTTCTACTGAGGCCTAGTACGAGTACCGATATTTTTTCCTGGTACTTGCCGATACCGATATCTGTACATTTTTTGAGATGTGGGATTATGTGGAAAATGGTTGGCTCATGGTTAAGGTGTTGGACTACCAACCTGAAGATTGTGGGTTCGATTCCCAGCTTCACCAAGGTACCACTCTTGGACCCCTAAGCAAGGCCCTCAACCTCTAATTGCTCAGTTGTATAAATGAGATTAATTTAAGTTGCTCTGGATAAGGACGTCTGCCAAATACTGCAAATGTAAATATATGGTTCTCAGGTTTTCTCTTGTCTTAGAAGAGGTTTTTCTGCAGGGTCGGTTGCAGGCAAATTCCCTGTGCTCATATTTGTGTTTTAATTTCAGATGTTTTATCAGATTACTCATATTATAAGTACCAAATTAATACCTTATAAAAACAGCACATCTGTAATATGAAATTATTTCGGCTTCGACGTGTCAGACACCAACTAAAAAAGCTAGTAAAAAAGTCCCACAGCCGGCTGTTTGAGGAGTGTAATGCTAAAAAGTCATCTTTTAAGTACTGCTAGTGATACTTTATCTAGTAGCAAGCAACAAAGTACATTTCAGAATTGTCTGTGGCTGTTACAGCATATAAAAAGACAGAAATAACTAACGCCATCACCCGCTACCCCGCTAAAGACACAGCGCCTTTTAATGCAGTGACAAAATGAGGGATTTCAAAAAAGCGCTGGATAGGAGATCCTCTTGCGTGTATTTTAGCTGCGTTTCAATGAACGTGGGGCAGCGGTGGCTCAAATGGTTGAGTTGTTGATCTAAAGACCAAGAAGACCCGGGTTCAAGCCCCACCACCACCAGCTGTTGATCTGAAGACCAAGAAGACCTGGGTTCAAGCCCCACCACCACCAGCTGTTGATCTGAAGACCAAGAAGACCTGGGTTCAAGCCCCACCAGCTGTTGATCTGAAGACCAAGAAGACCTGGGTTCAAGCCCCACCAGCTGTTAATCTGAAGACCAAGAAGGGTTCAAGCCCTGGCAAGCCAACCAGCCGACCTGTTGGGTCCTTGAGCAAGACCTTTAACCCTTACTGCTCCAGGGGGCGCTGTATCATAGCTGACCCTGCGCTTTGACCCCCAACTTACTAAGATTGGATATGCGAAGAAACAAATTTCACTCTGCTGTAAAAAGTGTATGTTTAAAATAAAGGCATTTACATGTAGGAATAAAGTTGAGGCGGAATCTTACCCTATAACCTTATTTCAAAAAGAGCTTGTTTACAAAAGAAAATGTTGTTTTTTTTGTTTTTATGTTAAGTGGTTTGCACTAAAAATATTTTATTTAATGGATATTTAAAAAAAAAATTAATAAACACTGGAATAATTTAATATATGCATTAAGGCGGCACTGACTGCATAACAGCAGCAATAAGCTAACCATCAATTAGAGTTAAATAAATAATTATATATTTAAAATATATTATTATATATAATATGGTTATATATAAGTCTGATTTTCTAAACCATATTTAAATGTTCCATACTATATTTGTCTGACTTTTTCTATCAAGTTTATCTTGCCACAAGTCCTTTCAGGCTCGTCTGCCATTGTCTGTCTCGCCATTATTTGTCTTTCTATATTGATTCTTTCTGTCTCTGTCTCCCCCTCTTTCATTTTCTGTCGGCTGTATCTTTCTCTCTCTCTATTCCGATACATGCTGCAAGCTGATGTGAGGTGAATATTGATTAAATTGGAAGGACGGTCCAGAAAAAGATCTGACCTCATGTCTACTTTCCTGTTCCTATTTAAAATATAGCTTTTAAACAGATCAGTCTGTGACCTGTGGTCATCACGCCAAAAGGAAAGTTTCCGCAGATAAGGTCAGGAAGCAGTTATCCAACCATGTATTTGTACTATGTCTACTGTCCTCTTCTTCTCCTTTCGTCTGTTCCCTTTTAGGGGTTGTCACAGCGAATCATCTGTCTTCCCCTAACCCTATTCTCTACATCCTCTTCACTCACACACACTAACTTCATGTCCTTGTTTATCACATCCATATACCTCCTCCTCTTTACCTTCTGCCTGGTAGCTTCATTTCTAACATCCTCCTACCGATATATTCACTATCCCTCCTCTGTACATGTCCAAACCACCTTAATCTGGCTTCCCTGACTTTCTTTCCAAAACATCTAACATGAGCTGTCCACCTGATGAACTTGTTTCTGATCTTGTCTAACCTCGTGTATGTACTATGTCTACTGTCTATGAATTTAAATCATGGTTCAAATGAAAACATCTGTAAAAGTGCATTAGAGTTCTTAAAGCATTTATAACACTATAGGCATAATGAGTGTGAGTTTTGGGGCCTGGGGATATAAAGTAAACTCCAGATTGTGGTTGTGTGTGGCATCGAATCAGCAGATGGCAGCAGTGTGTGGGGAAACAATGGCACTGTCACTTTAATAGAACTCGTATTAATAGAACTCATCATTTAATAGAACTCATACTCATAAAACTTGTTTTTTTGTAGAATGTAGAATGTTTACTTAACTACCTGACAAATCAACTAGTTAACCAGATCACTGACTGCTACCAAGTAACGAATATACTTTGGGGAAAATGTATTAAAATAAAAGTTAACATATTAGTTGGAAAAAGTATGGAAATAAGAGTTGATAGAAAATATAAAATGATCCCCAAAAGTGACCCTTAACCCTTTCTGGGGCGCTGTATCATATCTGACCCTGAACTCGGACCCCAAACGTACTAAGATGGGATACGCGAAGAAACAGATTTCACTCTGTATATGTGACAAAATTTACATTTACATTTACATTTTTTACATTTACTTAAGTATTATTATATTGTTATGTTACACCTCTGCAAATCACACACCCATAACATTATATAGGCATAAAAAAACATCACATTTTACTATATTGTTTTTAAATGTCACTGTGCATCATGGGAACCGTGTCAAAATGTTTGTGATTCCCATGTAGGTAAAAGATGGTGATTTGTAACAAGTCCACACTGAATTGATGATGGGGAGATGTTTGTGATGTCTTGTCCAGAATTTAAAACACATCCTTACAGGACTGTTAAAAGGCGGATGTTTGTGATGGCGTATGTGCTGCACTATAATTGTGTACTTCATAGATTAAATACAGAAAACAGTAAATAGGGGGAAATATTTCAAACCTGGCCCGTATTGGATCTTGAGTCCACAGGGTTATTATGGAACATTAGACAGCAGTGGCAAAGAATTCTAAAGCTGTATTCAATAGGTAATAAGTAATATATATATAGAAGTGCTTACTGAGAGTGAGGGATCGTGGGTAGTGAGGGTGGGCAGTGAAGCCCAGCGTTCATTCTCCAGTTCCTCCATCACTTGGTTCATGGCGCTCTTTAGCCACGTGTCTACAGAAACACCCACCTGCCTGAGCAGATCCAGACGAGCCTCTGCTTTGAGCTTCACCGTCTGGTAGATGAAATAAAGTGAACACACACAATTACACTCAGCTTGCACTTAGCAGTCTCCCACCATTGTTAAAAAAACATTGCTATTTAATATTTAATAGGGGTGGGATGAGACACTTATCCCACAAGACGAGAAAATAGTCTTTAATTTAACTGAAAAACACAAAATGCCTTTTGAAAAATCAAATTGTATTTTATGAAATTAAACTTCAATTTTAATAGATTTTATGCGGTAATTAACAACATATAAACACTGTGCAAAATGTTTTGCCACAAACGTTTTTTTGCCCCATCCGTTATTATTTCTGAATTGGTGAATATATCAGATTTTTTTATGACCCGCTTACATCATCTTTTAAAACTGACCCATAGCCGATATCTGCATTTACACTATACAAGGCAAAACAACCCAATGTAAACGTACTTACCGGAAAAGAAAGTAAAAAACAGGGTGATAATAAATAAAAGTAATGGACAAAAATGAAATGATCATTTAATTTAACAGCTGAGGGAGAAAGAGAGCCTAGTGTGTGCATTTGTGTGTGTGTGTTCCCGATCGGTCGCAGTGTGCGGTACAGAAAAAACAACGTGGAACGTTAACGCTGCCTCCAATTTGGGTTTCGAACATTTGTTACAGTGAACAAAATTGATAAATAATAAAATACACAGTCGATGTAAGTTATTATATTTCACTGTTGGAGTCCATCTGAGTTGACGTCATGCACCACAGTGAAAATCCGATCTGTCTGCTTACACAGCACACGCATACCTCTGCTTTACGAATGTGCTCTTTGGCCTCCTCTATTTTGAACTCCAGGTCGTTGCGGCTCTGTTCTGTTGGAGGAGTCCCCTGTCTCTCACACTCCTCCAGTGCCTGCAATTACAAACCCATAACCGATTTCTAATTATCCACCCATGTGCCATCTGTTATACGTTTACCTCTTCTCCTCCTTTCAGTCCATCATCACTTATTACAACGATTTAATTCAGTAAGTAAGTCATTATTTGTCACATCTGAGGGGGCATTAAAATGTTTCGAGACACTCTAACAGATGGGAACACAACGCTGTGCTTCCTGTGACTGTGTGTGTGCATCTGTTGGCGTGTCTTAAAACTTTTTAAAACCCTTGTATACATCACTGCACAGTGAAATGCTATTCTTCACATATCCCAGCTTGGACGTTGGAGTCAGAGCGCAGCATCAGCCATGATAGGGTCCAAAGTTAAGGGTCCAAATAGGCTTATTGGCCCTCAAGTGGGGTTTGAACCCTGATCCTCTGATCTACAACCTAAAGTCTTAATTCATTTATTCATTTGTTCATCTTTTATACCCGCTTAATCCCTAATACGGGGTCACAGGAATCTGCTGGAGTCTATCCCTGCCGTCTCTGAAAAGGCAAAAGGCAGTAGGGGGACACCCTGGACAGGTCGCCAGTCCATCACAGGGCCACACACACTCACTCCTATTGGCAATTTAGAATCACTAATCAATCTAACATACATGTTTTTGGACTGTGGGAGGAAACCGGAGAAACCGGAGTAAACCCACGCAAGCACAAGGAGAACATGTAAACTCCACACAGAAAGACCCCTGCAGGGGAATCGAACCCGGGACCTACATTCTGTGAGGAAACAGTGCTAAACATTAAGCTGGCATTTTCTTTTCAATAATTCATCATTTGTAAACTGATGTTCACTGTTTATTTTAAAAATCAATAGCATTTGTATTTATTTACAGTACAAGTTTGAGCTGCAATACACACACACACACACAAAAACACACACACACACACACACACGTGTGCCTCACCCGTTTATAGTGGATGATGTTTTTGTGCTCGCGGGCTACACGTGTGGCCCATTTCCTGGCCTCCTTGTTGAGGCTGTGCTCCTCCGTGGTGCCTGTCTCCGACTCCAGTTGTCGGCTCTGTGACACACACACACACACACACAAAAACACAAGTTACCAAGCAGGCACAAACTTAAGATCATGCTGGCTTTATGAACAGTTCTAAAATAATGCTTAAAATTATTCAAACCACAACACATGACCACCAGAAGCAAGAGAATTGATCACTAGAAACTTAAGGGATAAAGCAGACAGACATGCAGACAGACCATCATTATAATCACATGACTATATCTGATGTCAAACAGTTCTTCAAATCCACTGGGAACACTAATGCTCAGTGCTCAATGCTTTTCTTTAATATATATACAGGTCATAAAATCAGAAGACTTGGAACCTTCAGGTGACCCTGCATTTAAAATAAACATCATTTTGTAAAAAATATTTCCACATGAACTCAGGAGAACCATACACACAGGTCGTGCCAGCTATTCATCAACAAAATCCAGAAACGCTGCCAGCTTCTCTGGGCCTGAGATTATGTAAGATTGATGCAAAGTAAGAAAGTGTGCTGTGATCTGACGTCTCTATATTTCAAATTGTTTTTGTTTAGTGCCCATGGCAGGGGTAATGTCAGGACACAGGTCAGGCTTGCTGGGTGTGTTGCTCTGCCAGGCCACCGAAGGGCAACAGTGAGTCTTTCTATGTTCATGTTCTAGTCTATGTGCTCAATGTCTTGTCATGTTATTCTCCTGTCCATGTGTCATGTTTCCATTGGTTTATTTTGGTCATGTGTTCTTATTGTGTTCAGGTGTGTCTTGTTTATTTGATTGTACCCCATTAGGTTATGTATCTATACCCCTATGTTTTAGTCTGTCTTTGTCCTGCTTTGTTGTGTGTCACTGTTGATGTCTATGTCAAGTTATGCTTTAGATTCAGGTTCAGGTTCATGTTTATGTCCCAGTTATGTCAGGTCAGGTTCTGTTAGCCTTGTTTAATGTTCTTGTTTGTTTATGTTCTTTTATTGTTAAATTTGTCTTCTATTATTTTATTAATAAAAACTGCGTTGACGCTAAAAGTTACATACAGGTATCCGAGTAAAATATGCTGCCATCCAAGTGATGTCATTTCCAGGGACGTCCCTGAGTATTTCAGCGGGACCATCACATTCTGCACTTGTCCTTGTCCTGGTAATGAAGTTTGGGCACTACACTGACCTGCCTGCAGTCCAGACCTGTCTCCCATTGATAATTCACATTTTACACACTGCCCCAACTTCAGTGGCACTGGGATTCCCTAACAAATCTTGATAAAGTTCTTCTGTTTGAAATTTGTTCAGAATTTGCTAAACCAGATTTTAATTATGCAATTATAAATCCTGGATTATGTCACAGATTTTGGGAGCATGTGCATGTTACTCCAGTGCATGTTACTCTCTTAACCAGTGATGAGGTTCAGCTTCAGCGGTGTATCAGATGAAAAATACAACATCTTCAACATGCAACAGACATTTGGTTGCAGTACAGACTGCATGCACGGACCACCGATTAGCCGTGTGTCGTTCTACCTGCGCCAAGGTCATTCTCATCACACTGACTGCCGATGGCTCAATGTCCACCAACTGCTGCACGGAGCTCAGAGTCTGAGCCAGGAGTCCACACACACACAGACACACACACACACACACACATGTGCAGCATAGGAAAACAAAGTTAGAAGAAGAAGAAAGGAAGAGAGAGGTTAGTGCCGGATGTCAGAAGTTATCATGTTTATAAGACAGTAAAAATTAAGTAGAGTTAAATTCTACGAGCAGGAAAAGCTCTTATAAGTAGACGATTTTTAGTGCACAGAAAAAAAAGAAAAGATTTAATGTCAGAGTTAATAAGAGATGGAGAGCAAAGAGGAAAGCTCGTAAGACAAAGGACGAACCAAGAGACAGACTTAATTAGTGGTAGAATAAAAAGAAGAGAGAAAAAAATAAAAGGGAGACTGAAAGTCTGAGAGAGAGTGAAGCGGACACGAAAGAGGGAAAGTGAAAGAATCTGAGAATAAGGAAAAAGCAGGAATAACAGATTCGACGAGGAAATGATATAAGAACAAGAGTGAAATAGTATGAAGGGATATGCAAGAGACATAAATCAGTTAGGACATTTCAAAGGGAGGGAGAGAAATGGTAAAAAGATGAATTGGGAATTTAAAGTAGAATCGTCAGTAAGAAAGAGAAAGAGAGAGAGAAAGAGAGAGAGTAAGTGAGGAAGAGAGAAAGGGAGAGAGAAAGTGAAAGAGAGAGAGAGAGAGAGAGAGAGAGAGCAGGGCGAGAGAGAGGGAGATAGAGACAGAGACACAGAGAGAGAGAAACAGGGAGCGAGAGAAGGAGACAGAGAGAGAGAGACAGAGAGAAAAAGAAAGAATAGTGAGAGAAAAAGAGAAGAAAAAAGTGAGAGATGGAGACAGACAGAGACAGAGAGAGAGAGAGAGAGAGAGAGGAGAGCGACAGAGAGACAGAGAGAAAAAGAAAGAATAGTAAGAGACGGAGACAGACAGGGAGAGAGAGACAAAGGAAGAAAGAAGATTGAGAGACAGAGAGAGACAGAGAGAGAGAGAGAGATAAAGAATAATAATAAAGAATAAGTAAAAAAAAAGATGACAGAATAAATGTAGGGCAGAGGAAAGAAGAATGGAAAGAATAACGATGAGTCAAAGTAGAAAGGAACAAACAAAATGTCAACTTTAATACCATGTGGATGAGTTTGTTCTTAGGAAAACAAAACATGTGGATGAGCAAGCTTTACCTTAAGCTGACAGAGAGGGAGACAGAGCAAAAAAAAAAGAGAGAGAGAGAAAGAGAGAGAGAGAAGGAGAGAGAGAAAGACGGTATAATCAGAACTGTCAATGTTTAGTCACGCGAGTGTTTCCGGCACATCCGGAGGTGTCTGCTGTATAGGATAAATATAGAGAGTGACGACGAGACTGCTGATGTGGTGCAGGTGTGTGTGTGTGTGTGTGTGTGTGTGTGTGTGAGTTTTTTCTGCCCAAGGTGTGGCACGATGCTGAGGTGAAACCAAAATCGAAAATAAACGCTGTGCAAAGACGGATTTGTTTTTAGAAAAGCCGAAAAAAAATCAAGTCTTTATTTATTTTCTGCTGATTTAGAATAACGGTGTGCAAGTGTGTGTAAGTGTGTGTAAGTGTGTGTAAGTGTGTAAATGATTCCCTGCGATACAGCGGCGTTTCATTCACACTGTGTGATTTTTAATCAGTCTTGTATGCGATTGTTGTTTGTCAGACTGGACGAACATGATGCCCGTGTCACACTGTAGGAACCCAGTTGTCATTATGTCATACTGTACACGACAATCGGGAACCGACTCGCACAGGAAGTCTGTCATTATGACATGAATCAGTGACGTGTTGAATAACCCGCGTTCTCTTGCTAAATGGTAGCTAGCAGCGTTAATTTTAGCTTATGACATTGACACAATAAGTTTCGTCCACCGGTTTAGACATTTCTCGCAAATCTCGCGATAATTGCGTCATCAGGTTCGGCGCTCCTATTGGTTCTTGGTGGAACGATCGTTTGGTGGACACATCTTAATTGTGGATAAAAATCACAGTGTAATCTCGGTTTAAGAACCCTGACCAGGGTACGAAAACATTACTGCAGATGAGGAATGAATGGGTTAATGAATGAATGAATGAATGAATGTCACATCCATGTGATTCGTTTGATCTCCTTCATATGAATCGAGAACATTCCTATTCCTAACACAGCCTATTAATAAATATAATTAAAAAAAACCCTCAAGAACTCGTCTTTTGCAATCGCATACATATCCCAGTGTACGGTTAATTTTGTATGTGTGTGTGTGTGTGTGTGCTTCTCACTGTGTCACTGTCACACTGCTGAAATTGAAAGTCCTGTACTTTGTGGAAAACCGGGTTCTCCTGCAGGAACAGCTGCTGATTGAAGTCCGGCCCAACCTGAATCAGAGACACACAACTCATTAGTGTGTGAATTAACCATGTCTAGGAGTGGTGCATTGTGGGTAAAATGGATGGTCAATAACAGTCATGCATTTTCTTTCTTATACTAAAAAAAAATAAACCTAAGACAAATATTCACTATAGTCCATATATGGATTGCTTGCAGTTGGTGACAACACACATACTTGAACACACACACACACACACACACACCTCACAATAGCAGCTACAGTATGTAACATAAGAAACCCCAGGGACAGCAGGTAAGCCTGCAGACATGTATCTGAATGCAACGGAGAAGTCCGGTGGATTCAGGCACATTGTGTGTGTGTGTGGGTGTGTGTGTGTGTGTGTGTGTGTGCAGGCAGCAAAAGTAATTGCTTCATAGATCAGTTAATGGGCCTCGGACAACATACAGCTATTTCTGGGAATGAAAGGAGCTCTGAATAGGAGAAAAATAAGAAATTTGTGTGTGAGCGTGTGTGTGTTTTTGTGTGTGTGTGTGTGTGTGTGTGTTTGTGTGTGTTTGAAAGACTCACTCGACTGGACTTGTCCAGCAGGAACTGAAACGTGTTGTGAATGGCCTGGAATGCTTCCAACTCTGTCCGGCAAAAAGACATTAAATAGTCCTTCACATGTTCATACACACTTCCGTCTAGAGCCTAGGAGAGGAAGAGAGAGAGAGAGAGAGAGAGAGAGAGAGAGAGAGAGAGAGAGGGGAGAAGTGAGAGAGAGAGAAAGAAGAAGAGAGAAGAGGAGAAAACAGGAAAAATAAGGAAGAGATATAAAAGGAGAAAGAGAAAGAGAGAGAGAAAGAAAGAGAGTGAGAAAGCGAGAGTGTGAAAGAGAGAGAGCGAGTGAGAGACAGATAGAGAGAGCAAGTGATAGAGAGAGAGAGCGCGAGTGAGAGAGAGATAGAAAGAGAGAGAGCAAGTGAGAGACAGAGAGAGCAAGTGAGAGACAGAGAGAGCAAGTGATGGAGAGAGAGAGAGAGCGAGTGAGAGAGAGAGAGAGAAAGAGAGCGAGAGAGGGGGAATAATACATTGTTAGTATTTTAAAGGTGATTTTGCAAGGAAAAACTGAGGAAGTGTACGGCGTGTTTGCTTTTCCTCCGTCCGACGTAGTTTAGAAGAAATGTACCGGTCATGTGTTTCTCAGCGTTGTGTAATCTTTGGATCGGAGAGAGAGAGAGAGAGAGAGAGAGAGAGAGAGAAAGAGAGAGGCAGCTGCTGGGAAAAGTCAGCCAGTTCAGATTCCACGGCCTCAAACAAAAAGTGCACCAAAACCTTCCGCTCTACTCCAAACTGTTTTTATCGGTCCAGCGATTCTGACCACAGTTTGAGAAGGTTAGATCTGAACCCGGTCTGATCCACTGTACGGGGACTAAACCTGACCGCAGGCGCACAACATCCATCCAAACATGATCCTAATCGGATCAGTACCACCCAACAGCCTCAGCCAGGTCTCAACTTTACTTTAAAATGTTGCTATCAACACCTGGTGGTATTGGAAATCGAACCCACAATCTTTTGTCTAAGATCTTAACCAACATCTCAACCACTGAGCTTCCACCTCCGATTTGATCACCTTTGGCTCAGTAAATAAATTTAACAACTACTAACTAATTACTAATTAACAGCCTGAACTATGTATATATAAAATGAGGAAAATTAGTCTTGTTTGTGATGTGTGTGTGTGTGTCAGGTTGTAAATCAGTGTATGCTTCCTTTTGATAGTGAGGTGGTGAGGAGGTCTTCAACGCTTAGTCATCTATATTGTTATGACTTTGTAGGTTTGTGTGTGTGTGTGTGTGTGTGTGTTTTCCTGCCTCATAGATTATTCAATGATTTGCTACCCGCTCAAAGCAGTGGGAAATCGTCAACTTCCTGGTTTTGTCAAACCGTGAGCACACACACACACACACACACACACACACACAATGAATGATTCATCTAAGTTAGCAGATGATTCCAAGCCAAATATCTAGTTATGTTAACATTAACCAGCTGTTGAAGGTTTTCACAGGATTTAGTATCTGGGACCTGGTGTGATCTGGTGTCATCTTTGGTCAACATCTCATTCTGGTTACAGATCATCTGCTTGTAGACCAAAGTCATTTCAGACAGAGGTGCAAGTGACGTTCAGTCCTAAGAGGCGGTAGCACTTTTACACAATTTAGTGACAAATAAGGGAAATCCCAGAACTCAGAGTACTTTTAGCGTATGAGCTGTTCTGCTCTGTTCTCCTGCTCTGGCCTGCACTTCCTGTCTGTAGATGACCATTTAAGGAAAAAACAGAGCCCAAATCTGGACAATGAATTTACCATGTTAAGGCTTTACCTGTAAACAGTCTGTACATGTTAAAGTAGGAATTTCTCGTGTTGTGGTTAGAATTGGGTTGCATTTTTTAAAATTCCTAATTAATTTGGGGAAATTCTAAATATTTATCTGAAAAATATACAGATACTGTAATGTTATAATGTTTGTACCATGCGAACGGTGGTCATTATATTTGTTTTTACATTTCTGTCATTTGACAGACGCCCGAATTAAGACAGTTTTGCTCAGAGACTCAGCAGTTGCAGCTTGTTGATGAGAGTCGAACCCACAATCTTCTGATCAGCAGTCCAGCATGCCAACCACAAGGCTACAACTTGGCTAGGTTACAACAAGGCTACCACGTTACTACATTGTATTATTACATTTACAGCATTTGGCGGACGTCCTTAGCTGGGAATCAAACCCACAATCTTCAGGTTGGCAGTCCAGCACCTTAATCATGAGCCACCACTTCTCCACACTCCTCCCCCAAATTTGATCTAACATCACAGCTTTTATAGTTTTGCGTTAGCGTATTATTATACACAAGTGCAGGTCCAAGCGGACTTCGCTTACTTATACTTATACTTAATGATATTATCCAGAATTCAACTGTTTTAAAAACCCAATGAAGAAAAAAAAATATGGACAAGCGGAGCAGTTTTGATGAACTTTTGGAAAAGAGCACAACAAAATGGACCAGGATAGAAAAGTTAAGTGTAAGTAAAAGTTTATTTATGTAATTATTATTTTTTGCACCAATATTGCGAACAGCGTGACTACCGGCACCGCCATGGTTTTGTCTGAGACGTGACGCAACGATGACGTTTGACGCAGATGCGTAAAGTGTCTTAAACCGTCCCCAATTCTGCAAGTCAGCGCACTAGTTACCTTATCAACTAAAATGCCCACTTTTCAAATTTGCACACTTCATGGAGGACTTTAGGGTGTAAGGTGGGTATTGGGACAGGGCCTACCTCTGCAGACACCTGGAAAATACATTACACAGCTGGTACCTGTAACTCAACGGTTAAAGTTTTGGACTGCTTACAGAAATTATCCACAAGGAGCGAATCTGTTTATATAGAACATCTAACACACCAATTGGTGTACCAGTTAAGCAATAAACTACTGAAGAAACCCACAAGACGACAAACATGATGATTTTTCTCTGTTCCGAATAATGAGCTATTCTCCATCCAACTGTTTCAACACCTACATTTATTTATATCCTCCAGCGGAAAAAAAAATCCATATATTTCTTTAATAAGCCTCTAAATGAACACCAGGTCTGGTTTTCAACATAATGATGACCTGGTAAATGATTGGCTGCCGATACAGACACTTTGTGCACAGCGGTATTGTCATGCTGAAACAGTGTTTGTGTCTTTTATGAAATAATGCTAATACATTATGCTAATACTTTGAAACAGTTTGAGGGAAAACACACGTTAAGTATGAAGGGATGTGTAATACAGTAAACATGCGGTAGATTTTCCAGTGATTTCGCAGGCTTTCAGATGTTTCTCCTTAAAGTGAACTGATACGTTTCACCTTTATTTGAAACATGACATCTTTCAGTCACCTGGTATGGGATGGAGAAGTTAAAACAGGTACTAGCAGGAGGATACAATGCTAGTGGTTAAATCTCAGGTGTGAAAAGAGTACTGAAAAAGAGAAGAGCTACTTTTTCTTGACTGTAAAAGGAATAACGCTGTAAAGCAGTTCTGCCATCAGCCAACAGAGGGAGCCCTTTATACTGTGAGCCTATGCTGGCCATACACTTACTCCACAGGGTAGAAAAAAACATCAGAACAAAAGAGAGCAATGCAGCAAATCAGAAAAGGGGACACACTTCATGAAATCAACAACGAGACAACCCGAGAAAGGACAAAGCTATTTTTTACACATGCTGCTTTTGTTAGCAAACCCGAAAATGACAATAAAAGACGTCAGGCGTGAAAGAAGATGTCTCCTTAGTGACAGAACAGCCGTATCAAACCAACCGAACCAATGAGAATCGAGGAAGGTGGGCAGTAAGCCTGAGCGTGATTCGCCAGCTGGTGGCCCTGAAGAACTGACTGTTCAGTTATCAATAACTCACGACGGGTTCCTAGCGTAACGCTTCAGCTACACAGAGAGAACAGACCTGACAGCACTAATGCTTTTAAACACTTTTCACCCAATCATTGCTCAATCCTAATTTTTTTTTTACATTGTACTATTCTGGTTTCTAAGCAACGTACCTATATAAACGAAAATTTTCTTTGCACATAAAGTAGATAAAAGGTAAATAAATAAGCGAGTTTGGAGGAAAGTTTAGAGTTGCTCTAATGCTGTAACTCCGGAAAACTTCAGGAACTTGTTTCCTAAATGTTTCAGTTCAAATGTAATTATAACCGATTTGTTAAAAATGACACCGTTCTCGAATAAATTGAGTTTTTTTTGATAATCTTCTGCTGATAAACTTCAATTAACGTATAAACGTCATAACCGTATGCCATCGATTCAACCAGACGAACATATACCGTATGTGTGTGTATATACACTTATCCAGAGCGACTTACATTCATCTCATTTATACAACTGAGCAATTACAGGTTTAGGGCCTTGATCAGGGGGTCCAACAGTGGTGGTTTGGTGGTGCTGGGAATCAAGCCCACAATCTTCTGGTTAGCAGTTCAACAATACTGAAAGAGTCCTTAATCAAGAAGTGGTGTGGGGAAGTGGTGGCTTATGGTTAAGGTGTTGGACTACCAACCCGAAGATTGTGGGTTTGATTCGCAGCTCCACCAAGCCACCACCGTTGGGCCCTTAACCCCTATTTGCTCAGTTGTATAAAAGAGATAAATGTAAGATTGCTCTGGATAAGGACGTCTGCCAGATGCTGTAAATATTAAATATTAAGAAGGGTAAAATCACCTGCAATTTCGATCAAAGGCCGGGGTTACACCTGTCAAAGAAATATTAGAAATGTACACAAAATGTACCTGAATAAAGCTTGATTGTTCTTTGTTTTTCGTCAAGAGAACACAATTAAGCTTGACCACAACCTGTTTCCATGCCCAAGCTTTCTAAAGCAGCTGATTAACGTCCAATAACGTACAACCGCTACAGGTGCCAACTTGTTTTATGCTGAGAACAACGCTCCAGGCTCATCTGGTGCTCATCCCCGTCATTGTTATGCTACGTTTTTTGAAATCTGCAGTACACACGACGCTTCGATTGCACGTGTACACACATGTGCAATGGTTCAGTAGGAATCTCAGCCAACATAATTATGCGCTACACAAAGCAAGTCAAAGAGGCAATAAATTTTCCCTTTAAACAATATTTCACGGTACAGAGATCCCGAAAAATGTCTTTATGTACTGTTTAGACAGAATGTTTTATGAGAACAAAAAGCCAGAAAGCCTGGAATAAAAAAATCCCCCCAAAAATTCTAAATATGTGCCCCGGGATCTTTCAAGTAAAGTTAAGGACTGACATAGGGGCCTTTTATTAACATTCGTTATATAGACAAGCAGCTTTATGTGCTTTTTCTTATTGTTTTTGACATCACAATCTCTGCACTAGCATTCAAAGTATTTGGACGAGTTTAATTTTAAAAGACGCCGCTGGAATCCCCCCCCCAACCCAACCCCGGAAAAAGGAAGGTGAGCAGGTTTATGGGTTTGCATCTCTAAATAAGGACATGTTCTATTGCTGTTCGTTCACTCATATCAACTCCAGCTCTGTATTCGCTGGCAGACACTTTGCTGACCCGCACAATGGTATGAAAAGCCACTTGTCGATATCGAAGAGAGGAGAAAAAATAAGCCAAAATTGACATTAGAAGATAGGCATGCTGAGTAAGCGGGCGGTACATTTATTTTGTCGAGCTAAGTGGGCTGAGAGGCAGACAGCTCGGTGGCACAGCTGTGTATACAGGCTCGTTAAAGCTGACGGGTAAAAGTGAGAAGCTTGTTCTCGTGGTTGCGATGGGTCCCTGGAGAGACGAGGTGCTGGGAAATGACCCTGAGAGTGTGGGGTAGAACACAGCACATACCTGACATGCTTCTCTAACGCATACAGGCACCACAATGTTATTACGTGCCAAGGTTCAGCTTAAGGAGACAAAATAAAAATGCAGACTCAGAGGAAGACAAAATTAGGTAGATCTGCCAGTTCTTTTAAAGAAGGTGTGTCTGACAATCCCAGAAACGGAGACATGGCATCAGTGGCCTTTTATCAGTCCCAGTAAAGGGGGTGTGGCTTCTGAGCCTGTCAGTCCCAATTTAGGAGACATGGTTTCTCTGCCTAACAGTCTTAGTGAAGAATATGTGACTTTTGTGCCTGTCAGTCCCATTTAAGGAGGCGTGGCTTCGGTGCCTATCAGTCCCATTTAAGGAGGCGTGGCTTCTGTGCCTGTCAGTCTTATTCAAGAAGGCGTGGCTTCTGTGCCTCTCAGTCCTATTTAAGGAGGCGTGGCTTCTGTGCCTGTCAGTCTCATTTAAGAAGGTGTGGGTTCTGTGCCTCTCAGTTGCAATAAAGGAGTCATGATTTCTGTGCCTGTCAGTCGTAATAAAGGAGGCGTGGCTTTTGTACCTGTCAGTCCCATTTAAGAAGGCATGGCTTCTGTGCCTGTCAGTCCCAATAAAGTAGGTGTGGCTTCTGTGCCTGTCAGTCCCAATAAAGGTGGTGTGGCTTCTGTGCCTGTCAGTCCTAATAAAGTAGGTGTGGCTTCTGTGCCTGTCAGTCCCAATAAAGTAGGTGTGGCTTCTGTGCCTGTCAGTCCCAATAAAGTAGGTGTGGCTTCTTTGCCTGTCTGTCGTAATAAAGGACGCATTGCTTTTTTGCCTGTCAGTCCTATTAAAAGAGGTGTGGCTTCTGTGCCTGTCAGTCCCAGTAAAGAAAGTGTGGCTTTAGTTCCTGTTATTACCAGTGAAGGTTCACTTCTGTCGAGTTAAGAAGGTGTGGCTTTCGCCATTGTCACTTTCAATAAATGTCACCATTTTTGAAAAGCAAAAAAAAAAAAAAAAAACAATCACAAAAAAGACACAACGAGAACACACACGCTTCACTGTATAGATGTACACTGTACTGCTACACTAAAACAGAGAAACTTGTCTTTGCAGGACTGCGTCACAATGGGCATGACTCATCACGATGAGATACATAAGGACACAGCTGGAATATGGACAGATGCAGATTATAAGGCTCGCTGAGAGAACATAATGTTGTTGTGGTGACTAACTGCATTTCTGGTCATGACCTTAACGTGGCAGAAGACAAATCCTCAAAGTTGCACAAACTTTATGAAGCACAGCTGAGCGTGAGAATGAGAACAATGAGACAAACAGCCCACTGTGAGATTTGCACTAAAGTTTCAGTTATTCAAATAGTTTTCTCAAAGCAGAAAAGGTTACGACTGACTCGAGCAGCCAAAACAAGGGGAAAATAAGGAGTGCGGTAACGTGGAATGGCACAATATTTCAAGAAAAAGGACTGCTTAATGGGGACCTGCTTGTTGACAACTATATTTTTTTTTCCAAGGACCTTTAAGCAAACTAGTGTGTTAGTGCTATTTCTTAAACTAAGTAAGAAATAAGTAAGAGGAAAGTAGTTAGTCGAGTGTTTTGGGCAGAATAAAGAAGACGCTTATAGCCAGATAATCCTTTTTTAAGGACTTGTTACTAACCACCTTTAAAAAACTAGTTAGTGCTAGTTAACTAACCATTTCAGGCAAATCTAAGGTATTTTTCTTTAGTTAAATTTACTATAGCTAATATTACATTTTCTTTCAACTACCTATTTGTCCTAAACACTAGGGTTCAAATTTAGCCAACATCCAGAGCAATTGGGGGTTAAGGGCCTTGATCAGGGGCCCAGCGGTGGCTTGGTGGAGCTGGGAATCGAACCCATAATCTTCAGGTTGGTAGTCCAACACCTCAACCATGAGCCACCACTTCCCCACTTTTATAGTTGATGATTAAAAAAATAGTTGATTCTTTTGCACACAAAACACACCCTATAGGCCAAAAAGGTGCTTGGATACATTTCAGTTCTTACCTTAATACAGTTGGCCAGATCGGTCTGGTAATAGCGGTCCTGATGTGCGTTGGCCGCTGCGAGGGTAAGAAGGTATTCGTTTCTGGCATGGGTGGCTTTAGAGTTGCAATCGCTTCTCTTGGCTTTAAGCTAATACACAAATAACACATCTTTAAAAAAAAAATCAACACTTAAACTAAATGCTTTATAACAATTAAATGAAATTATTTCAGTGGTGAAAAAACACAGACCAATGAAAAAGATAAAAATTTTAATCGACAGGGTGTCCCATAAGTGTTCATACATAATATATTAAAAAAAATGTAAAAATAAATATTTTTTTATGAAAACTATTTTTATTTATACAATTTGCTCTACCATTGTTTTGAAAACACATCTGGATGCGGTTCCTTCACTGCTGAAGAACACGTATAAGCACAGCTGGAGTTCTGCTTGTAGTGGTGTTGGTGAGACCTTCCCTGAGATGATTTATGTTTTGTATTTTTTCCTGATACACCCTGGCCTTTAAATGGTCCCAAAAATAAAAAATCAAGTTGGGTGAGATCTGGGGGATCCGGGAAAATAGTTTGCATAAAAAAAGTTTATTTTTCCTATATATGGAAATTTATAGGACACCCCGTATATAAGTACCACAATATACTGATTTCCTAGAATTTGGTAACAAGATAGAAAAAAAATCAAGACGAGAAAATAGTAAAAATGAATAATATAGACTCAAATAAATTCAGTGTTAAGAATCGATTCTCTATAAAAGCCCTCATCTCTTTTATACCAGAGCGTTTTTTATTTTTAATATAATTATTTATAAGGTATTGATCCGTTTATGTAACAGCAAGACTTGGACAGAAGATCAGGCTACACCACATACATAAAAATAAAATAATGTGTCATTTCTAATAAAATAAAATAAAATAAAAAATAAAATGTGTCATTTCTAATAAAATAAAATAAACTAAATAAATAATGTGTCATTTCTAATAAAATAAAATAATAAAATAAAATAATGTCATTTCTAATAAAATAAAATAATAAAATAAAATAATGTCATTTCTAATAAAATAAAATCAAAAAATAAAATGTGTCATTCTAATAAAATAAAATAAAATAAAAAAAAATAAAATAATGTCATTTCTAATAAAATAAAAATAATAAAATAATAATGTGTCATTTCTAATAAAATAAAATGAAATGAAATAAAATAAAATAAAATAAAATAACAAAATAAAATAAAATAATGTGTCATTTCTACGAAACGATGATTAGCATTTTTAAAAAAAAGTCTCCGGTGTCAATGATTTGTAAAAGTCACAGACACTTCGAGACCTGACATAAGGTGAAAAAAACCCTATTATTTACTATCGTGTTTCGTTAACTTATAAAGAAGTTGGTGTTTGTGGCAAAATACCAACTGTGATCTATTTATTGAATTATTCTACTAGTAATAAAATACGGCTGTGGTGGGAGTTGCTAATGGTTAGAAGGTTGTGATTTTAAATATTTCCTTCAATTACTAATGTTCAGCCCAACGCAAGCTTAAAGCGTAACATACTGTAGCTAAGAAGCTGAAATATGAGAGGAACTAGGTGTGTGGCACAGGTACGAGTGTATCAGATTCTGTTTTGTTATCACCTACTAAGAAATCGAATAAATATTTAATATCTTTAGAAATACCGCACAATGTATAAGAGGCAGAATTCATAGAAAGTGATGTCCATTTTTAATTAAGGCTTTTTTTTTTGCTCACTCACCTTGACGCTGGCCTTCTGTAAACTAATCCTGGACTGAAAAAGGCCCAACTTTGACCTGGGAAAACACACATCAGACTTTAATCAGCTCAGAATTCATGCACTCCAAATCAAACCCAGCTTTAGACACGCCAGCATAAAGACCATCATCCTGTGGGTTTGAACTTGTTTACAGTGGAACCAGTCCCACCATTTAGGAACACTTTTTTAATTTGAAGGTGGTTTTGAGAAAACAAGCACTGGACTGTTCTTGAATTGTGAAACGCAGGAAGGAGCAGTATTAATCGGCCAACGTTTTGGACCTGCGTGACAAAAAGAAAGCAGCCATAACAAATTGAACCGAGATTTACAGCCGGACCGACCCTGAACAGGAAGTAACAAAAAATTCGAAGGCCTGGTCTCAAACCCAGATCAGAACCCAGAAGGGAAAAGCATTAATGTCAACGCTGACAGCTGTTAGCAGTGACTGTTATATATCGGCGCAACCTTTTCTTTATAAATGAACACGCAAAAACAATTAGCATGGAACGCAATCGCTTGTGTCGGGTTGAGGCCATCGATGCAGTTAAAAATATCTAAACGAAGCAGCTTGTCAGATGTTGATGTCTGATCATAATATATTAGGAAAAAGCTGAAAGAATAAGGATTTCTAATTAGAAAAAAACAGACCCAACCAATCGCTCTGTTTCAAGATCCTCCGCTGGCCTGTACACAAAACGAATACTAATAATTCCTGCTACTCAGCTAAGCACATTTCCCTCTTATGTACTCATGCAATTGCCTCTTAAAGATAAGGACCAATCTTTAATACCAATAATGTCATTACCAAATCTTGTCTCTAGTTAATAATCCTTAAAGTAGAGCGATAAATGCCTCGGAAGGGTTTCAGTCGAGGACATGCTGACTAAATGACTGCAATGCGTTTTCGACTTAACGCACAAGGGCACACTCCGTTTCATATCATCTGTAAGGAGGCGGATGATTGAGCAGGAAGATTTAAAGAGTTTAAGACGCAGATCCTGCTGGTTTCTAAGCACCGATAAACAGAATGGCTCTGAAGAGACTTCTATCGCGGCATCTTTAAGATCGAAGCGGAAACAGGACGCTTCTGGAACCATTAGCTTTATAGGGCTTAAACGTCACTTCATGTAGAGCACCTACTTGGCCTCGATGTCTGCTTTTTCCCGGACAGCCTGGGCCATCTGCTCCAGCTCAAAGTACTTCTTCTTGGACTTTGCCAGATCTTTCACAGAGTCTTGGAGTTCAGCCTGGATCCTGCCTAACTGCTCGATGCACTGGGGCACAAAAAAAACACAAAAAACACATGGGAACCATCATTAAGCAGTGGATCAAAGGGGCAGTTAGATATAACTTATAGAGCAGTGAGAAAAAAAAATCCTGTACTATTGTGTAATATGTATGCAATGTTTGCAAACCGGACAAATGTTTTAACTATTTCAGATTTATACCCAGAAGTAGAATTTTGTTATTAATGAGGTCTGTAGTTTTACAGATAGATGACAGAAGTATTTATGTAAGTATACATTTGTAAAATTTACATTTACTGCATTTAACAGACATCCTTTTCCAGAGCGACTTACATTTATCTCATTTATACAACTGAGCAATTAGGGGTTAAGAGTCTTGATCAGGGGCCCAGCAGTGGTGGTTTGGTGGTGCTGGGAATCGAACTCCGGTCTTTCTGGTATCAGTCCAACATCTTAACCACTGAGCCACCACTTCCCACAGAGAAATAAGACTTTAATGAACTGCTGAATTTACAGGTATGGGTTTCTCGTCTCTAATAATGACCACATGTGTATAAACTAAACAATTAAAATAATCAGCTTTGCGGTTGGGTTTTATTTTATTTTATTATTTATATAATTAGATTGCATCATTCTTGCTTAAATACTAAAAACATAATTTTAGGATTTTTTTTTTCTTTCCACTTTTTATTCTCCTATATATTGTAGGCAAATTAGATGGACTGGCGACCTGTCCAGGGTGTACCCCTCCTGCCCTTTGCCCTTGCAGAGGCGGCTGGGATGGGCTCCAGCAGATCCCCGTGACCCCGAATTAGGGAATAAGCGGGTATAGAAAATGAATGAATGTTCATGTTCTTAACAAAATTCCGTCTAAGGAAATGGATTGATTTAGTTGAATTCTGTTTCGTTTGGTTCATTTGGTCTAGAAGGAAAATTATAAATTTGTTCCTGGTCTGCTTAGCGTTCCCACTTGCATTTTTGACAGCGAACCTAAAGATACTGAACCTAAAGGCCTAGTGGTGCGTTCACAATCTGATTGGTCTGCTTTTGTGATTTATATTTCGAACTGGATTAAACACGCTTTTCGTGTGTATGTATATATGGTTTTACTTCTACTAGCTGAGAACACACAAGGAGCTACTAAAAGGTTTAAAACAGCACCAGGATTTCCTGCCTTGTATGCATGTAATTGTTTCCGACAACATTTTTTGACTAATGGGAAACGTAGGTCCTTTGATGGGACGGTGAGATGGTTCCATCCAGCTCACTCAAATGAACCTCACTAACCAAGTAATCACACCAAAGTTTGTTTTAATTGAACCAAACATGACAAGTGTAAACGACGCCTTAAGAGGAATGAATTAACACACACACACACACACACATTAGTGTGGGAGAAATCAACGCAAGTGAATTCGGTACCTTTTTGAGTTGCTGCTCCTTATAAAGACGTACGGATTTGGCAGGGTCCGAGATCTCGTTTTTATAGTTCTCGCAAATGTAAAGTCGAGTCTGGTTCACCTCCACCGTGCCCTCCAGATACGCCCTCCACACCCCGTACACATTTCTGCAGCAGAGAAAAAGTCAGTCTGCAAAAGTTCTTCCAAATTACTTATCGATGTTGCATATGGGCAACAAACCACACATAACATAACATGTCCCGGTTCTTAGAAGAACAAAATGTAACAGAATTGGCACAGTTTAGTTGAGAGTTTTACTAAGCACCCACACACACACACACACACACACACACACACACACACACACACACACACGGTACATCCCCTATCAAATTTGACATTTTTAGAGCTCTTCGCAGTCACTGGGTAACTTATAAACCCAAAATATTTCGAATTCTATAAAAAGCCCGAAATGTTTTGCCTTCTCTCGACCCCTCACTAACGCTATTTTGGAAAATTAAAGATATTTCTATATACTGTAGCCTGTATGACCATGACGCAATTCTATACAAGATACTAGCTTTACAATTTTATATATATATATATACATAAAAATAGCTAGAATTCTACAAAATCTTAAAAACAACAAAATAAATGTATAATATATCTAATTCTCCTGGAAAGTTCGATCTAATGACCGACTTAAACACTAAGCTCAGAATTTGTCTCTGATAAACCTTTTTCGACAAAAATTAAGAGTTATATAGTCCGTTAAATTGACAGATTTCCAATGGTCTCATTTCAGTGCCATGTTGTTTAAAAGCTACTACAAAGCACCTTTCTAACGATTTCTGGTAATGGCACAGGATCTCCATGAAAGAATGTCATCATGTGACCAATCTACCCTATATATATCTACGGATCTCACAATTTTTGCATTATGTTTATTGTTAAGACATCGTTTTTATATTAGTTTATTTGCAACAATGGTGCCATTTGGTTTAGTTAGAAATACTGAGGCTATACTAAAGAAAACATACTAAAAGTAAAATATAGTCTGGTCAGAAGTGATACAATGGGTAGAGGAACATGGCTCATTGACATCTATTAACATCTAGCATGAGGCAGGAAAATGTGTAAAATTTCTCTGAAAGGATAATAAGGATTGTGTATTATGTTATATAAGGATGTGTGTAGTATGTTACCTGTAGTCATTTCTCTGGTCGTCTGGTTTGATGCCAGGCCAGTCCCTCTTCAGATACTGATTAGCTAACTTCTGCAAAGCCTGCAGTAACACCAAACAAAAAAGACAACAACAAAAGCACCGTTAATTGGCTGATCCCACTCAGCTATTCAGACTCTCAGCATGAATCTTATGCTTGGCAAGAAAAACTGCTATGTAGCTGAGGGGCCATATGTGTGTTCTCATGACCTTGTCATTAAACACCATTTATCATGAATCAAAGAGCTGCATCAAACACTAAAGACTAACGACATCACTAGACAATAGCGACGTTAGAAGAGTTACATCATCGGACACACAATCTAACATACTGTGCCAAGTGAGAGGGTGTGAATGTGGGTTTCCATATGGCAACGTGAGAGACACAATAACAGTAAAGAACCACTTTTCTGTATCTGACATATGGCCAAACAAGTGAGAATTTCTGCTTCAAAACATTCAGCAAAGCTAGCCAGAGAGACAGTATGGAGTAAATAGGACTCACGCTCATCCTGGACAAACACAACACAGTTATGTCGTACCCACCTGCCACATTCCCAGCTCTGAAACAACAGCACTATTAGAGCAGTCCATCTCTGTCTCTCATGCCGTCTCCCATGCTTTCTTTTGTTTATGGGTCGACCTCAAGTACTCTTGTTAGCAACGAATAATCATGACAGCGCAATAAATATACAAAGAGATGCTCACTTCATTTATAAAATCCAAAACATTTTACCAAACAATACAATGTAATACAATCTTCCTAGAAACACAGGTACGATTCTGGCTTTATGACACACACTAAGCTTACGTTTACAGTAAGTTATAAGAATACACTTTTGTACGTTCGCACCAAGGCCAATTAGAATTGAATGTGCAAATGATTAAACATACTTTTACTGTTATTCTGAGTTTCCTAGAGCTTAAAATCCACTTGATATCACTGGTCGAAAATATTCAGTGGGGGAAGTGGTGGCTCATGGTTAAGGTATTGGACTAGCAACCCGAAGTTTGTGGATTCAATTCCCAGCTCCCAGGCACCACTGCTGGGTCCCTGAGTAAGGCCCCTAACCCCCAATTGCTCAGTTGTATCAATGAGATAAATGTAAGTCGCTCTGGATAAGAACGTCTGCCAAATTCTGGAAGGTCAGTCAACTGGCCAGGCAGTTTTTGGCTACATTTAAAGTCCAGTACCTGCCTCTCAAAAGTAAGCAAGAGCTTGTGTTAGCATAAGCATAGACCATAAAACGGTCACTAACTTGTTATCCGCTGACGTCATACTAGCCTTCCCGCTCCCCTCTTATAATAACTCAGGAAAACCCTCCCATCCCGCCAATTCAAAAACCACTGCCCTAGACCACTGACCCTGGGAAATGGGCTTGCAACCAACCAATCACAGCATGAAACACTGTGGTAGCCTAGTGGTTAAGTTGTTGGACTGCAAATTGGAAGAACGGGGTTTGAATCCGAGCACCACAAAAATGCCACTCCTGGGTCCCCAATTGTTAAGTTGTATAAAAGAGATAAATATAAGTCGCTCTGGATGAGGACTTATGCCAAATGCTGTAAATGTAAACATCTTATTATTAAAGAAAGAAGGAGAAAATGTCAACTTGTGCTTTGAACGTATCCTTCTCATTTCTTGTAGACTAACTAGCCTCTCTAAGTTGTCTCCAGTGTCTGACTGGTGTCCAGGCATAAAAAGACCAGTTAGTCTTACAGGCTCCTTGTGAACTCCTAGAAATACGTCATATATGTGGTATGTTTTATCTCCCGCATAAACATACATAGAAATCACACTTACTCTCACACACAAAATTCCCCTTGCATTATCCCTCCTTTTTTAACCAAAAGAAAGAAGTCTTTCTCTTGTGGCTGCATGTGATTCCAAGGTGTGTGCAAGCAATGATGGGTGGAGGCTTTCCTAACAGAGGCATAGAGAGAAAGATTGAGAGAATGCTCTTTTTAGACCCACTCATCAGCTGAGCTTATGTCTTTTATTTTTCTCTCTGTACTGCCTAAAATAAGTATTGACTGGACAAGACTTCCCACTTCAACAGGCTCACACCACAGACAGCTAGACACAAAGAGAGAGAGCAAAAGAAAGAGAGGGAGGGGAGAGAGAGTAAAGAATACAAAAAACGTATTTGTTTTAAAAAAATCTGCCACTCCCCACACAATGCTCAGCTAACTGGGCTTGCACCGAAGCCCTCATTCAGTTCTTCAAGCACATGGTGTCCCAAAAGCTTCACATTTAACGAACTGATCACTCCAGGCACTCCAGATCAACAAACAGTGTTTTCGCTCGCTGACGTTTGCAGATACAGGCCACCCAGTTGTCATTGCCTGGATGACTGACAGTCATTCCAGAATGACTGTCAGTGGTGGCTGCTAGTCCAGAAGCGCAGTGCCGATTACATCATGGTACTGTAACAGTTGGTTCTTACGATTGCAGGCCAGGACGGCAGAATAGGTCTAGTGTCACCGCCCAGCAGTGGTAGACGCAAACATTTAGTCTCTCGCTCATCTCCCTTCCCTGGCCGTGTTACTTGTTATCCTCCCCCGGTTGTCTGCTCACTGGAAATGGGTGCCAATATTTCTCAGACTGGTGCTATAAACCCAGACTAACCCTTCCAGTACTTAATTATGTTTGTTTCTCCCCCACAGGGATAAAATGCCGTCATTACAGAGAAAGGAATGAGGCCTGGGTCAGTCTTGAGGCTTGAAAGAAAGCCAGGAGCTTCCAGGAGTCAGCCGAGGTAGATGAGGGCTCTAGTCCAGATCCTTGGCTGCCATTGATCGAGCAGAGACATACTGCACACTGGTGTAATTAGACCTCAATTTACCAAAGCCTGGTTCAGTGTGAGGTTTTGGGTGCTGCAAGTATTATGAAGGTAAGGTGTGTACATGGTTATATTACAAATACTCTTTAGCTGTCATCACAATACAACTCTGGAGTCAAGAGCGAAGTGTCGGGGCAGCAGTTAGTCGCTGATAAACCCATTCACTGATTCTGGAGATATATTAGTCAGCATTCCCAGTGCTCAGTAGGACCCTAGACAAGTTCTACACTGTATGTCAAATAGACATCGGAAGGGAAGAGGGTTTTGCCAGTGTCTTTTTAGGATTTTTAATCATGGGTATTTTTCACGAAGCAGTCACAAGACAAAAGTCTCCAGCATTCCTTGGTGAAAAGCAGTTGATCAGTTGGTCAGCTGCTATAGCCTAACGTTACTTATATCAGTATTTTTTACTCGGAAAGCTGAGGATGAGGCAACACAAAATAGCAGTCAGAAACTGTTTTTCCAGGCAGCTCATCAGAATCTGATAACCAGGCACATGGGACATGGGACATGGCACATAGTGGTAGGTGGGTGGACTCCATCCCTTTGTAAACTTGACCCTAGAATTGTTTTAAAATCTACAAATACACAACAATCGATCTATAAATGTGCAGGACGCGATTCACATTGAAATGAAGTCTAATGTTTTTATTTGTAAATGTAATTTATGTTAGCCAAACGCTAAGATTTATTTGTGGATCTTTTTACATTTGTGAATTATAAGGGTAGCACTGTGGCTTAGTGGTTAGCACTGTTGCCTCATAGTAAGAAGGTCTTGGGTTCGATTCCAGGGCAGGGACCTTTCTGTACTCCGGTTTTCTCCCACAGCCCAAAATTATGTATGTTAGTTTGATGTTAGGTTATTCTTGATTGCCCATAGGCGTGAGTGTAAGTGTGTGTCCAGCAGATCCCTGTAAACCCGAATTAGGGAATAAGCGAGGAAGAAGATGAATAAATGTGAATCATGATCTTTCCATTTGGACATATGCAACAATAAGCCTCATTTCTTCTAGCTAAAATATTGAATGTTAACAATATAATGTACGTCTTGCTGTGTTCTGTATGCATGTAAATCTGGCATAAATATGTCTAAGAAGTAAATTAAGCATTTTAAATTTTATACGACCGGAAAGCTGTAAACATAAAACCATCAGGTGTAATTTGTTTTTAAAGACCTTGTTCATGTCTTTATATGTTGTAAGTGACTGAGTTTAAAATCTATAGTGAAGCTAAAAGTCTGGAGATAAAGAGCATGAATATTTACACAATGAGAAACCTGTAAGAATAAACACCTGTCTTGGGAGAAAGAAGAGGGGTTTCTATAGCAACCCAGAGCCAGCTTCCTCTTCCTGTGTGGTCTAAATAAACGAGAACATTGCAATACACTAGCACAGGAGCATGCACAGCTGTCCAGCGACAGGAAATGCATAACGACACACACACACACTGCACAATACAGGAAGCACACTTCATTTTGCTGTGTATCTTTTGTATCTGCCACTTTATAGTCTGCGTGTGTATCTTTGTGACTGCTTCCTCTTAGCCATGGATAGTCTACGGTTTTAATCTTAAAAAAAACCCAACAAGAATAAAACATGATGTTGTGGGGAAATAATCTATTGCGCTGATGTCTAAAAAAGCATTGTACTATTAATACTAATAAATTGCAATCCTATCTGGCCTAAAGACTTTTTTCCTGTCAGAAAACTTGAAGAAACAGCTTTAACGCCGAAAGTCATGCATTATTGAAGAGTCCTTTCAAAAACGCTAAATAACCCAGACCTCAGTTTCAGAAATCAATTTCTGTGGAGCAGCTACTATGTAAGACGTGTTGCTATAGAATTATATATTGCGAATTGTTACTATAGGATCCTCAATATTTTCAAACAAGCTGATTAACACATACATTTCGACTTGCCTTGCTACCAGAACTACTGACCGATCTGAACTCAGATAACAGTTAGTGTATTGGCAAGGGCCTCACGATACAACATCTATCACGATACATTAGATTAGATTAGATTGAACTTTATTGTCATTGTCTAAGGTACATGTACAGAGCCAATGAAATGCAGTTCGCATCTAACCAGAAGTGCATAAGTGGCTTATTTACAATAAATAGCAGTGTAATAAATAGGGTATGAGGTTGATAATGAAAGAGGTGAGGGTAAATAATGTAGAGAAGGTGAGTCATGATGCAAGTTATCATTGCAAAACAATACGTAACTGGTAGTGCTGGGAATTAAACTAGCAATGTAAAACCTTAGCCACTGAGTTACCACTTCCCCCAGTACTGAAACACAACAGGAAATTGCACTTGAACACACTCCACTAAAGAAAACTGCAGGCTCGGTTACTGTTTTGTAATAATAAAATGACAGGACAAAAAAGCTGACTTACATAACCAAAAATGGACACATGACTGAGGAAACACGCTTTTGCTAATGCAATATTTTCACAATAATATTTCTAACCTTTCTCACACAAACAGCAGCCGAATACTGATCCTTTATCTATTTACAGATCAAAAACTGCATGCACATCATCTGAGAAAATAATGATTAAATAAATAATCTAAAGAACAGCAATACATGCGACTGAATTTAATATGCGAAAAAAATCAAACTCATGTTAGCGTTGTATTGATCTTTAGGCTTAAATGGGCACAAATAAGACAAAGTAAACTAATATCATTCAATGAAAATTACATCTGAAAAGCAAGAGCGTAAAAAAGGCGAAAGGGAGAAACAACAACGAGCGCAGAAAGACCACAAAGGAGTTAATTTGCTTTCCTTTGCTAAAATCTGCGAAAAATGTCCCAGTTTTATTAAGGTCTTAGCTTTAGTTTTATTATGTAGAGAATAAAACAATTTAAGGTGTTCTTTTATAGGACTAAAGTCAACACTAGAGTGATGTGATCATATAACCATGTGAATTTGATTATTTTGCAGTAAAGGCAGGTCACAAAGGATCTATTGCATAATAACACTGACATACAGAATGTGAAGCTGACATCACGTCGCATTGGATTGCTATCGATCCTGTTTTTCTGCCTATAACAAATTCTACCAAAATTGCACACATGCCTACTGTACTTTCATACCCTCACACACTCTTTCAAATGGCATGTGTGCAATTTTGGTAGGATTTGTTATGATCAGTTGGGACCATGTTGATGAGATGTTGAGATCATATCTTCAGAATGTTGAGAATGTGTTGATGGACATTTTGCATTATATATTTGTAAAACACTATAGGCAGAAAACCAATCCAATGCATTGCCTTTATGACATCTTTACCTCAGAATTAGCTAGCAATAAATGTTTGCCTCAGAATTAGCTAGCAATAAATGTTTACCCCGGAATTAGCTAGCGGTAAATGTTTAGCTTGGAATTAACTAGCAGTAAATTTTTACCTCAGAATTAGCTAGCAGTAAATGTTTACCTCTAAATTAACTAGCAGTAAACGTTTACCTCAGAATTAGCTAGCAGTAAATGTTTATCTTAGAATTAGCCAGCAGTTAATTTTTAGTATGTGTGTGTATGTGTGTGTGTGTGTGTGTGAGTAGAGGTAGTTTTGGTCAGTTCAGCGTGTTGAGGAGCTTGATGGCTTGAGAAAAGCATCCTAAAACATCAATCGGTACTAAACAAACCTTCAGAGAAAATAGGCACTAAAATAGATAGCTGATAATAAAGAGTGTATGTGGGGTAGAAGTGTGTATTGACTTTGTCCCGGGGTTTATGCTGGCTCAGCTGACCTGAGGCAGGCATGAAAGAACTAGAGACAGAGTGCCTGACGGTTTGTGCTTTTTCAGCAATTACCCTTGATAAGATAGAAACAATAGGATGTCAGGACTTCCTGTACAGGCTAATGGACACCAAGCCACTTATCATATAGAATAAGCACAATGAGCTACAGGGTTTAACCATTAGACACTGTGGCTTCCTATGTAAAAACGAGGACTGGCCATTGAATGGAATCGAAACTTAAGAATAGTTTTAGTTTAGTAACACGCAGTACAAAACACTTATGACTATTTAAGACCAATAAATTCAGCTTCAAACTTTGAGGGACTAAAACAAAACATTAACACAAGATTCAGAGGATAGGTAGAGGTAAATCTTTCTTTTAGGACAAAATGAAGAGCAGAAATCAACTCAGAATTAACTAGCAGTAAATGTTTACCTCAGAATTAGCTAGCAATAAATGTGTACCTCACAATTAACTAGCAGTATATGTTCACCTCAGATTTAGCTAGCAGTATGTTTACCTCAGAATTAACTATCAGTAAATTTTTACCTCAGAATTAGCTGGCATTAAATGTTTACCTTAGAGTTAGCTAACAGTACATGTTTGCATCAAATAGAGCTAGCAGTAAAAGGTTACCTTAAAATGAGCTAGCATTAAATGTTTACCTCAGAGTTAGCTAGCAAACGGTAAAAACGGTACTGCTATCTGCATACTTAAAAATGAAACTTTGAACTATTTATATGAACGATTTATGAACCATTTAAACGATAATATTATAAAAATAAAATTGATTACTAAAATAAAGTTTGTCTTTAAAACTTTTTTGTCTTTTCTTTTAAATATATATATATTTTAATAAATACATGTACCTTAATTTAACCCAAAATATTTTTTTTTCTGTAACCGAAAAAGTGACCTTTATCAAAACCTATTCTATAAGTTTCATATTTTATATTTTTCATACATCCATACACAATGTATTTAGTCTAGTTTCCTATATAACCCACAATGCAGTTATACCAGTATATATATATATATATATATATATATAAAGAGAGTGCCACAACTCTAATTTAATTCACTGTAATTTAACTGTTTGTATAATGTTTTAATCATGAGCATTGTATGAATATCAGCTTTACAGAGATAATAGAAGAATAAATCTCATTTAATTATATTTACGGTATAATTATCCTAAGCAAGCAAGCCTGAGGTATTGGTGGTGCAACCAAACCCTAAGACTATATCAAAATATATCAGAAAAGAAAACCCATCTAGATGAAAAATAGTTTCCTTTTTGAGACTCACATAGTCTTAGTCTTGTTTTTTGCCCACACCTTTAGAGCACATAGTTAGTGTAAATTTACTCCGTTTCCTCCTACACAAGCTCCCCTTTGTGCTCCGGTCTCTCTCCCTGAGTGGGTCTGCTTCCAGAACCACCCAAAACCAACCCATGGCTGGGCACAATAAGAGCATTGAATGGGCACCGTCTTGGCACTGACCTATACCACAGCTTCCAAAAGACAGGTCCGGCAGCACCCAGGCCTGTCGCTGGGCTCATTCACTAAAGTAAAAGCTGTTATTCTAGTGAAAGAGAGTGACACATGGTCATGGACCTAGGAAGAGGTGGAGAAACCTTCTGTGGTTTTGTCCCTAAAGCTATTTATCTCACCGGCGGCAGCATTCAGCCAGTGGATGAAAATGCAAAGATGGACGGCAGTCAGTGAAAGAGATGATTTATGTAGTGTGCAAAGTTTGATGAAGTGAAACTAAAGCGAGGAGACCTCTGCGTGTGCACTTTAATTTCAGCTGGACTAAATTCAACTGGTACTTCTTCATACTGTTTTTCTTTTTTTTGGTCCAATGAATTTTGGGAATTTAGGAGAACAATAAGTTCAGGAAAATGGCTGATTCAGACATTTGCTTTTAATACAATACCTGCTATTCTTGCTGTGACCTTTTAAACAATACTCCACCAAGTGTAGGTTAGTCTGTATTGTATGGTGACCAACGTGGTGTTCTATGTCCTGCTGTCATACTGACGGTACTTTCTAGAGCACTAACAATAAAAAAAACAGACCAGTACATTTAAGTAAAATGTAGAATGTCCTACAAAGTATTTCAGGACTTTGGGCTAAGTTTTGTGGGCAAAGGTCATAGTTTGCCGATTATCTGAAGTACAACAAACTTGCCGTCGCTATGACAACAAAATGTACTTATATTTTCTTACTAAATAAAGACTGGGCTAGATCTACAAGCCAAACAATATGTCCCTAGAGTCTGAGCCTTTTGCTCAGCATAAATAACACACGGCAGTCCTTGCTTCAGCTGCCTAAGGGTCTAAAGTTTAAGAGTTTAAGAGCAGACAACATGGAAAAATATCACAACATGGCACGCCAAGCTCAAGGTAGAGCAGATCTGGATTCGGTTAGCAATTCAGTGTTAAAGAGAGTAAGCGTGTAAGGGAGAAAAAAAGAAAGCGAAAGAGGAAACTATCCACTAAGCCATATGGGTACCATGTGTATGGTGTTGATGGGGGTTCAGGCTACTCTGGTGAAGATCCAGTTACAATGTGGTTCTGATGAGTGTCTTTGTATCCAATACCGTCTTCTCATGCATTATCCATTTTTTTGTAGCCTTTGAAAGGGAAAAGCTCAGACCAAGAGGGTCAGTTGAGCCCCCAGGCTTCATAGCTACCATATGCTGAATGTTCTCTACATGAATGAGGACAGAATGTCTGTTTCCCTTCTGTTTATGAGAAAGAGATGTTTGCCGAGCTTGGATTGTCTTCACTACAATTGTTCTTTCCAGTGATGGTGAATGAAGTGAAGATGGTGCTACTGCTTTATAGTGTGATGTAACCCAGTACTTAATAAAATGCATATTCTCTAAATTTCTCAATTTATTGCTTAACACTGGCGGATAATTAAGAAATGTTTCGGTGTTGGGTGTCAATTTAATGACAGACATTGAAAATTATTTTTTGGGGGGGAAAATTATTTAAATTGCTTAAAGTAACTGCTACAAAGTGCATAAAAGAGGCCCACATGATTAAATAAAGGAAAAATGACATGGAAAACACCAGATATTTCTCAAATAATTAAAACGTGGGTTCAGTGGTACCAATGGTGATGTCTCCGCCTCTATGTCATGCCCTTCTTGTTACAAATTACCTTAAAATATACTAGAAAAAAGCTATATTTTTTGCAGGGGGTGGATCTGTATATTCTAGATTTAGCAACACACTAGAATAGAAACTCGTAAACACAAAAGACCAGATGCCAACAGACAACCCAATCCTGAGCAGTGAGCAATAGACAACTATTTAAAACAGACATTTTATCAGTTCAAATAATTCTCAGGGACAAGGAACTAAAAATGGATCATATTTTCGGTCGTTTCTTCATTCGTTCATCAGTTACTGCTTTCTGCTGGTCAGGGATGCAAGCAAGCTGAAGCTAAATACCATCTGGATCGAATGGTAGTCCACCACATGCCACTGAGTACTCATAAATTAAAATATTATTTACACCTTATTCATACATTATTTAGACTATTTAACCCATTTGGTGGCTACAAATTTGATTGTAAAACCAGGAAGATCTGGATTCATGTCCCACCACCGCCAGTTAGCCAGCGTTGGGTCCTCAAACAAGACTCCTAAGCATTCTTCATCCCTGTTCTAGGGGTGCCCTTGTGTTCTACCCCCAAATTTCTAAAACGAAATATGCAAAGAAACAAATTTCACTATGCTGTAAAGTCTATTTGACAAATAAACACATTTAAATGATTTTATTTTTAAGTTTACCACATCAGTTCACACCATTTGGAAGCTATTTAATGCCCCACTTATGACATTATTGGTATAAAAGTCAACAGTAAATTTTATAAGTCATACATTTATAAATAATAAAACAACTTAAAGATAAAAGGTCTGGTGACTTGGGGACTTTTTGGTTTGTGGATTAATGTTTTTTCCTTTTTTTGGCAGCCATGAGACAAAGCAGAATGTTTAAGGTCAACGTGACTCACTGGAGGGTATTAAGGATGAGAACAGAGCGGGTTCTAGGGTGGAACGGCTGAAGATTCATCTTCTCTTTTTCACGCTTTCGTTTCCATTTCGGACATACTGGGTGACCCAAGCCTTATTTTCAACTTTCACCTCTTAACCTGTGACCCTTGACCTGCATTTGTATTAACCACACTGAGAGGGTCAAAAATGTACAATGGAGACAGATAAGAGGAACACAGCTCAGGGCAAGAAGCATATTACTCACATATTGCTAGCAGACAATTTCAGTCTATTGCCAGATTCACAGAGAGGAAAAATTCACTGCAGTGTAAAGGATACCCAGTTTTCATTATGTTTTTGGCACATATGCTCAGATTGTTGTCTTCTATTTGGCCTTTCTAAAAGCACTTCCTTACTTTATTACATCCTCTGTTGTAATAATCTGATATAGTACACAGAGTTTAGCCAACACCACTTCTCTGTAAGACTTATCTCGACAGCTGGGGTGACTGGTAGGACAGTTTGCAGTGTACTTTTAAAGAAAAGATAGTGTCAGACATGCTTATATAACAGCAAAGATAATTTTCCAGTAGGAATTTTACACGCTACCTTCCGAAATAATAAACAGAAACGTAAGAACGGGGGAAAAAGCCTGGTTGGACTTGACAAGGAAATGAAACCAGTGGCCTTAAGTTGACCTTTAAAAAAACGACGCATCCTTTTGTTACCGTTACCGTTTGTGGGGTAACATGCTTGGTTTTATTACTCTACAATAGAAACCCGGCTATTTTTCTAATATTATAGAACTGCGCTATCAGACACCCCATAGCATACGACTGCCACCATAGAAAACGAATTCATTTGGGAAATTGTTGCTCGTGAACAATTATAAACAGTGCAATGACCTGTAACAAGAATTAATCCATACAAATATAAGAACCCGACCTCACCAGAGGAGTCAGAAAAACACGAGGGAAAATATACAGACTTGAATCGACACTGATTATAACCATTTTGGGGGTATGGCTCCAGCTATAAGGAATATAGTATTGGACTTTTAGCCTGTCTACCTAGATTTCTCTCCTATATACATGGGAGAGCGTCTGGCCTGTGCAACTGGCTCCAGTGTGTTGATATATAATGCATTTTGTGGCTTCTAAAGGGTCATTATCTGGTCTGGCACCCACTTACTAAAAAAACACACACACACACACACAAACACAAAGGAAAGGTATTTGACTGCCTGATAACTGATATTCATTAAATGTGTCAAAAAACTAGTTTTACTTTGTTTTTGCGGGGTCGCGGATTTTATTTAGTTATTTTAACATGATTGCAAAGCATAATTTATATATAAATAATATGTTCTCTATGTCTATACTATACGACAAAGATTTCCCAAGGACGGACCTGTAATCCAAGTCCACTGCTAATGTTTTCTTTTATTAGCCAAAAACTTTGAATGGCACATACTTCTATCGGTAGCTATCCTACGCCTTTCAAATAATTCTATACAATCCTTCTATTTGTGGCTTACAGTCAAGTGTTACAGCAGTGTGGTTAGCGGTTAGCATTGTTGCCTTAGAGCAAAAAGGCCTGGATTCGACTACCGGGCAGGAGAGTGGAGTTTGCATGTTCTCCCTGTGCTTGCGTGGGGTTCTCCAGTTTCCTCCCACAGTCCAAAAACATGTAAATTAGATTGATTGGTGATTCCCATAGGAGTGAGTGTGTGGCCCTGTAATGGACTGGTGACCTGTCCAGGGTGTACCCTTTCGTCCTGTCAGAGATGGCTGGGAAAGACTTTGTGACCCCGAATAAGAAAATAAGCGGGTATAGGCGATGAGTAAATTCGGACACTGCCAAAAAAATTTGGTTAGCGAGCATTGCTGAACATCTTAACTCCCCAGAAAAAATTCTTTTGTAGTGTGAGAATTGTAAAATAATTTGGTATGAAACTGGCTTAGAAAGTCTGCAAAACAGCTGGTTTAGATCTTCTTTCCCATTCCACACAAAAGTAGTGCATAGTCCAAATAACTACAGTGTTCACATTTAATTCATACATAGTTTCCAATGATTTCAAGACTTGTATCATCATGTGGGGATCAACCGCACCCTTTAGTACATTAGAACATTTACAGCATTTAGCAGACGCCCTTATCCAGAGCGACTTACATTTATCTCTTTTATACAACTGAGCAATTGGGGGTTGATGGCCTTGCTCAGGGTCCCAGCAGTGGTGGGCTTGGTGAAGCTGGGAATCAAACCTACAATCTTCAAGTTGGTAGTCCAACACCTTAACCATGAGCCACCACTTCCTCCTTTAGTAATGAAGACTTAAGCTTTTGCTCGACCCACTCAAGTTTACCTACATATTCATTTATCATCATCTTGACACTGCTTGCACTTGCAGGAAATTTTGTTGACTTCGTCATTGCATTTTACATAATCGTTCCTGGGTTTCTGGACAGGAAGCTAAATAATTTCTTTCCGATTCTGTAAAAAGGATCTCAGACTTCCTGACAGACAGCAGAATGTGTGGTTTGGCAAAACAGGTCAGACTCTGAAATTCTCAGGACCGGCACACTCCAGGGATGTCCCACCTTCTCTTTTCTCAATATACCCAATGACTTAATTTCCAACAATGTTTATTCTATAAACAAAATAGAAGTGGAACAACTGGCAGATTGGTTCTTTTCCAGAGCTCGGAAACACTATATAACATCAGTAATTTGACAACAACCCTATTATCCTCAGAGGGCTCGGTTGTCAAGTTATTTTAGTACCTCGGTTCTGTCATACCATGTGACCCATGTAACGTGGAACACAAAAAACTAACTCAGTACAGGTTTGATGTAGTTCCACACAGAAACCATCAGCTTCACCTTGATCTCCACTGTTACAGTTGAAGCTTTTCAGAGTACCGAATAAGGAAGCATGCATGAAAGATCATTACAGACCCTTCCCATCCTGGCTACTGCTTATTCGAGCGATTAAGATCTCAAAAGCATTTAGAGCAGTTTAAACAAAAGCAGAATGACACACAAAAAGCTCTTAATAATAGCTCTGAAAAGACCCCTCTGTCACATCGAAGTAATTGCACTGAGCACTTTACTTTTTTTTTTTTTTAAAGAAATAATTTCACAAAAACGCCCATGTACCGACAGCTGTTTGCACCTTGTACTTTTATTTGGTTCAACTCTTTTCTAGGGTGTTATGATATAATACATATCATGATACATTGCAATACAATACATATTGCAATACAGTGGAACCTTCACTTGAGAATGTCCCAACTAACGAGTTTTTCGAGAGACGAGACAATTTTTTTGAAATATAGCTAAAAAGCTAAAAATAGCGTAAGTGAAAGTCATTCAATTAAATATTTACTTATGAATTGTATTGATATTAGAGTTAAGACCATCAATACACTATGGTAAAAAAAAAAAATCGTGACAATTATTATCTATACTGCTATTTGTACACAGCCCTACTCTCCTTAGAACACTCCATCTTTTCTTCTTTCAGTTCTATACTTTTAAAAGTTCTTTAGTTCTTTCACTTTTTTTCACTTTGCCGCACATTCATTTTTCCATTCCATTATTCCAACACTATAAGATGAATAGTTGTGACCTCACCAAACGATTCGGTCACAGATCCCACAGTCTCACTGAACGTCTCAAACTTTAACTCAGCATTGACCTCATCCCATTACACACGTGTGAGTCACAGAGTTCTCGTTCAGACCGGAGCCAGGCACGAATCCACCCTGATAACTATTACCGACAATAATACACATACACTGCAGACGGACAGGAAGTTTAGGCATGGATGGATTGTATTTTAATTATTATTAGTACCAGTGTCAAGTTTTTCCCCTGCACAGACATTAGCAATGTCTGGAAGTAGATAGAATTTTAAAGATTACTGGACTTTTCAATACCTCAACACAGATTTCAATACCTGACATATTTATTTATAGTGCTATCCTGATGCCAGGAATTTACAGACCACATAGTTACCCAACTATATTTGTAATAAAATCATTAAAAAAACATTGAAATATATTTTCCTTCCTATGAGATGAACACGGCTGGGCTACATTTTAGTAGCCTGACTGGAAAACACAGTAGCTGCGGGAGGTCGTCCTAGTGATTTTGTAGACCCCCGATGTGTTAGCCCTTAATCCAGCTGGTAGATATAGTGTGATAGGGGAGAGAGATATCCTTCAAAACAAAACACAGTGAAAGTGCAGCTGGATCCTGAAGTATCCTGACTGATATAATAAACCCCAAATTCGAGATATAGGAATATCTCATATCATTTTCTATTCTCGCAAATGTTCAGGGACGAAGAGGTTTTTATTTAAGGAATCCCTTCCCCTGTTCTAAACTCCTAATCTAATAGATTAACCATGAGAGTTTAAGTCGTTTATTCGATGCAGCCCTAATGCCTCCAAAAGCATGCTTTGCTTCTGCAGTCTCTATACCCTCTCAGCAGGTTGAGCTGAGCTTTGCTCATGGAGATGGGTATATTTTTTAATTCGCTCGCTTGACTCTAAGACAATAAGCGCTGCTTTTCTGTGTCTCGGAGCCCCAGTATGGCTACATATTAATAAGTGACATCAACACAAAGCTCAGACTTCAGACGAAACCGGTACCCAGAGTGGAAACGTTCCTGTGAACACACGTACACAAAGCGGCATGCGACAAACCAGAAGGTTTTAAAATATATCTTTTCACATTCATGATAGAGGAGGCTTGAACATCAAATCTGCCATTATTAATGGTTCTTAAAGACACCTCTCGTCATCTAAATCATATCTAATCAATTTATTCATTAGAGCAAGGGAGTGAAAGCCAGTCTGATTTGTTCTGGACAGGTGGCTGAGACGACCAGTGGCCCAAAAAGCCCGCCCACAAAGGCACTAAAGACGATTATGCAAATAGAAGAGCTTTCGCTCAGATTTTCCCAGGAAGGGGAGGAGGAGCAGGAGAAAAGTGTGTGTGTGTGTGTGTGTGTATACTGGGGCTTCTGCAGCAGTGCGGATGTTCGTGCCACACCGAAAGACACAACAGCTTCAGGACGTTAGGCTAGCGATTTTGCAAGCCCCGGTCTTTCTCAAGCTCACGCACGCTGCATGCGAGTTAGCCACGCCCACTTATTAAAATTTTGCAGTGTACACGGAATAAAAAAAAATAATTAAGAAATATAAACGATTTATTCCGCGGTAACGATATATGTAGTCGTACCGCCCAGCCCAGACTTTCTATTATAAATACTCAGAGTTCTTCTGCCCTATATACACACATACATGTGACCACTGCAGAACAAACCACTAGTTTTAGTATTATTTGTTAGTTTTATTTTATTGTATTATTTATTTTAGCTACAAACAGGATGCTAAGCATAATAGCTTTATCGTTTTACCCTCCCTACCTTTTGGATGGGACAGAGGGAGATGAATTAGGTGAGTGGGGTGGGACCGGAAAGGAACCCGGGCAAGATTCCAGCCCGGGCTGCCAGAGCGCACCTACCTAACTTTTTACAGTAATCTAAAATAACAAGTTTACGCTACATTTTCATTTATTTAATATAAATTCTATTCCTAAATAATAAAGGTGAAGTTGATTATAACAAAGTCAGCTTGCGAGGCTACTTGTGGGTGCTTTTTTCAAACAAAAGTGTCTATTCGATAACCTTTGCCCAGGCTAAAAAATTTTCCCTGATCGATAGCAAAGTAAAAACACCCTTTTTGGCTAATATTTTTATGTCCTACCATATTTTTTCCTCCAACCTTCTGCTGTTTGTCATTATTTCTTGGCCACTGCATCATACCAGACTTATGATAATACAATTGTGGTAACTACAGTTTGAGTAACTACATCGATTTAAGCCAAATCGGGGGGTTGAAATTTCAAGGCAAATTCTTCAAGAGTGAGTCACACACACACACACACACACACACACTTGGGCAGTGTTGACTCAAATGGTTAGGGCCAAGTTTTTGAGCTGAAGACCAGGAAGACCAGGGTTCAAGCCCAACCACCACCGCCAGCCAGCCACTGTTGGGTCCTTGAGCAAGACCCTTAACCCTTCCTGCTCCAGGGGGCGTTGTATCATAACTGGCCCTCCGCTCTGACCCCCAACTTACTAAGATGGGATATGTGAAGAAACTAATTTCAATCTGCTGTAAAATGTGACAAAATAAAGGCATTTACTTTACACTCCGGACCATGAAAACCTGACATTTGGCATTGTTACTTAAATAAAGAAGCTGCTTTTTAATGTTTTAAGTTATGATCGATGAACAACTGCTTATGAACGACTTTACTTTGATTATAAAATCACAGACTGTGATAAAGGGTTTCACTGTACTTACACTTTTTTTGATAAACGATACTGGAACATTCCAGCTGGGAGTGTGATTAAAAACCAGCTAAAAATCTATTTCATTATTACAGATTAGCTTTTTAATTACAGATAAAATAAGTAATATCAAAAAAAGGGAGTTCTTTGGTCATGTGATTCTGTTCTGTGGATTTAGACTGTCTGCCTACGCCGACCTCAAATCACCATCTTTACGATCGACTTCCCAACAGAGGAGACTGTCAGGACACTTTAAATACCAAGGTCAAATTGGCGTCTTCCTAAGAAAAGGTTTAATTACTGTACAATAAACTTAGCTCTGGAGTGAAAAGGAACACAGGGGCGAGACAAAGAGTGAGGCAGACAGGCAGAGACGGACTTGCAGAGAAGAGACATATGCGAAGCGCTGCGTTGATTTACTCTTCACATTGAAGGAGACACAGCAATGAAAATAGAAGCTTTTCGAGAGATACAAAGACAAAGATTGCTGTGACGTCTTAAAACTGCGGCGCGACACCCCCGGCAACACGTACGCAATATTAACTGACAGCCGAGTCGGCAACAAATCGGGTCGAGCGTGAGAAACTGTGTGTAAGGTTCCTGTTTTATGTTTTGTTATGTTTTATGTTTTAAGCTAGCTTAGCTAGCATAGCATAGTTTAGATTTACTATCTAGCATAGCTTTGCTTAAACATAAAATATAACAAAACATGAAACAGGAACCTTACACTATGGACAAACAGGTCTTGAGGGAGCAATAAGACTAAAAGTTTTAGACTAAAAGACTTTTATTACATTTTTCATTCCTAACAAACTGGACATTTTAAATAAAAATGTTTTACAAATTTCTGCACAAGTTAAGCAACCAGTAAAACACAATAAAGTCTGCTGTCGAAATAGAAAAGAGGGAAGAGGGAAATTACTACCCTAAAGTGTGTTATTCCTTTTTGCCCCACAGCAACTTCCCCTGATTTTCGTTCATTAAATGTTCGATTATTTGTTTTAAATTTTTATAAACAAAAATGCTTCTTCAGGGTAAAAGTACATTTTATCAACAATAACACAAAACTATTGACAAATCTGTTAACATAATGTAACCACCATAGAAAATACTGTAATTTTACAGTTGCTATAGAAACCCTAATATAATGCAGCATAAGAATTCAAAACAAGGGAAAGTGGTGGCTCGTGGTTAAGGTGTTGGACTACCAACCCAAAGATTATAGGTTCAATTTCCAGCTATATATAGAGGAAGGTGAAACCCAACAGACACAACAGAAAAAACACACTGTATTTGTATATCATGAGTCGAATGGCATCTACACTTACATACGTCTGATTCTTTGTTTTTCCGAGCTCACCGCCGCAGCCAGCACTGGGAGACAATAATCAGTTTTATCAGTGATGATCTTGTCTTCCAGACGACCATCTGGACAAGACCACAGAAACTTTACTGCAGTATGGAAGAACCTACTGGTTTATCTGGTCGGAGGAGAACTGAACCCCCGGACTGAACCTGGTTTCTCCCAAGGTTTTTTTCTCCATTCTGTCACCGATGGAGTTTTGGTTCCTTTCCGCTGTCCCCTCTGGCTTGCTTACAAATCAGGGTATTGGAACTCTGTTCCGATCCTGCGCTCTGTCGAGCCTGAAGATGAGGTTTAGCTACAGGATTTTGTTGTTAGCACTAAGCCAACAGCAGTATGTCACAATTTTCTAGTTCCAAGCTCCCTGTGCGTTTTGTTTGCTTGAGGTTCTTTTGTGCGTCTGTTCTGTGTTTATCTCGTAATGAATCACTCTGTCTATTTATAACCTCTTGTCTCATTAGCGCATTTTTGCGAGGATATTTTCCTGGTCCTGTTTTACATCTCATGTTTTCTTGTACTTCCTGTTGTTGTTTGTTTTAGACTTCAAGCATCTTTCAGTACCCTAGTTTGTATCTGTCCGCCTGTGTACTGGAACCTGCTGTGTATTGTGACAGCGGTTTATGGATTGCCCTAAATAAATATAACACAAAGCACTTCACTTACCGAATCTTACACTGTAGAGCTGTGTACAAATATATTTGCACAATAGTGTATTGATTCATTCATCTTTTATTCCCGCTTATTTCCTAATTCAGGGTCACGGGATCTGCTGGAGTCTATCCCAGCCGTCTCTGAAAGGGTGAAAGACACCCTGGACAGGTCACCAGTCCATCACAGGGCCACACACTCACACTCACTCCTATGGGCAATTTAGAATCACCAATCAATCTAACATACATGTTTTTAGACTGTGGGAGAAAACCGGAGAACCCGGAGTAAACCCAAGCAAGCACAAGGGGAGAACATGCAAACTCCACACAGAAAGACCCCTGCAGGGGAATCGAACCCGGGACCTTCTTGCTGTGAGGCAAAGGTGCTAAACACTAAGCCACCGTGCTGCCCGTAATTTAATACTGAATTAAAACTAAGGACGAACTGATAAAATTTTTTCTAGACCAAATATAAGGACCAATTTTAGCATTTGGCCGACGCCCTTACAACTTACATTTATTTCATTTATACAACTGGGAAATAATGGCCTGGCTCAGGGGCCCAGCAGTGGCAACTTACTGGGAATCGAACCAACAATCTTTTGTTTTTAATACTACAAATGAGCAATTAAGGGTTAGGGGCCTTGCTCAGGGGCCCAGCAGTAGTAAGGTGGTGGTGGTGGGAATTAAACCTACAATCTTACCTTAACCTTTGAACCACCTTCCCTTTTTTTTCTTGGAATATGAGTACATGGGTAAAATTGGTATCGGGCCCAATACCGATACCGGTATCCAGACCAGTGAATCCCTAATCAAAACCGTCAGTACGCGTCTAATAATAAAATTTTTCTCCACATTTTTTTGCTCGTCACATTCGACGAAATAGTTTTTTTTCCTGTTTTTATTGTTATCACATGCAGTGTAAAAGTCGAGGCATGTCAAAGAGTGTGAAAAAAAGGACAAAAGAGACAAAAAAAGGACAAAAGTCCACTTTATGCAGCATCGACAGACACGGACATTCTGGATGAACTGCAGTTTGAGGAATCTTGTTCTTCCCTTTACATTTCTGTCACGTTTCCACATCCCATCCTGTCTTTGTTTCTCCCTATAAGTACCTTTACCACACTTCCCTACCCTACCTGATATATTCATCTCATCTTGGCCCAGTCACTCCTTCCCTCTTTCTCCTCTTCCCATCTTCTCTCTCTCTTTCTCTCTCTCTCTTTCTGTCTCAACCTCTATTATTATCCTCCACCCTTCCTCAACATCGATGAACAACAGATCTGCACAATGCCTAAAGAAATATTTATTGTCAAACATATTCAGTACTTCCACCATCCTGTACCTTCTCCCTCTCTCTCTCTCTCTCTCTCTCTCTCTCTCTCATAATCTCTCTCCCTCTTTCTCTCTCTTTTCTGTAACTCTCTCTCTCTGTCATTCTATTTGTCTCTTTCTCTCTCATCTGTGTCTTTATTTCTCTCTCTCCGTCTCTCTCCCTCTCTCTCTCTGCACCCCTCTCTTTGCCTGTCTGTCTTCCTCTCTCTCCCTCTCTTTCTCTCTCTTTGCCCCTCCCCCTCTTTCTGTCTTTCTCCCTCTCTTTCTCTCTCCCTCTCTAGGTTGCTATGCAACCATTTTCACACGGGGTTTAGCCCCTTGCAAGATAATTCTGGTGTGAAGGTCTTGAATACCTGCACCATAATTTTTTTGCTTATTCAATTGCCAAACACAACACACACCACACACACACACACACACACACACACACACACACACACACAGGTTTTACTGCTGTTTTGACAATTAGTACTGTATGCTATAGACAACGTAAATCCTTATTTTGTTATATGGAGACCTGCCAAATGTCATCACAAGGTCGAAAATGTGATGAATTGTGTGATTTTGACTTTGTAAAGGATTAACACAAAATCTGTTTACTTAAACACACACTTACACTTACACACACACACACACACACTCACACACACTTTGACACACTGGCACAGTTTTCATTTGCATTCCTAAGCAGCGTGCTGTGTCCTCCTTCCTCTTTGTTGTAGGACAGTGTTTAATGCAAGACATGTTTACTATGTTTAGTATGCACACACACACACAAACACACACACACACACACACACACACACACAACACACACTTTTCATATTGGGTTGACATAATAAATTCAGATAATTAATGCTATGCCTACATCTAAATATTTAATTTAAAAAGGAAAGTCTGTGTGTGTGTGTGTGTGTGTGTGAGAGAGGGGGGGATTTTTCTTGTTGGACCCAGGCACATGTCCACACCATCAGATTTTCCCATCCTTATGTAGATATTTGATACCCACCGAGATATAGAACATGCCCACACACTCTCTCTCTCTCTCTCTCACATACACACACACACACACACACACAGATGCAGCCAGCAGGGGGGAACCAATCAGATTACAGCTGAGGCCAAACGAGCCCCACTCCCCCTCTATTCAAAAACAAGAGTTGCTCTGTTCATCTTAGAAAACAATGTTTATTTGTGTGGACAGCTGTTTAACGGGAAAAACAGCACTGCTGCCGCCAAACCCTGAGAGACAGAAAACCTCGAACCCTGACAAAAGTGATGGCTTCAACAACCTCCTCCAAACGTTATGGCGACTAATCCTCATTCACTCTCATCCCGTCCCTTTCACCTGCTCGGTGCTGAGGCACCGAGTCTCGAGTTACTTACCATCTCTTCATGGTTTATAACACAAAGCACTATTACAGCAAAATAAATACACTGGTCATGTGATGTGTTATGAACACGGAAATCACATACTTTAACACTATATCATATAAAAAACTATGTATGCGAGGTGGGTAGTATGTCCGAATCTCTGGTACGTGATTTACAGTACGCAAACAATTCCCGGATGACCTATTATTTATACAGCGTTAACTTTATTTATCCAAAAAGTCATATGAGGAAGTACTGTAAAAAACAAAAAAAACAAAAAAAAACCCCCTTCGTTCCTTGTAGTTCAACTGCACTCGTTTAACATCATTCAAGTTACTTCATCATTCATTTCTTTAGATTTGGGCTGCAGTGACTTCGAATGTCACGTGACAATATCAACATGGCGGCTGTACCTGTAGTACGTCCCGAATTTCATTTATACTACCTTTAACCATATTATACAGAACATATTTGTTTAACAGTCAGGAAATACGTACTTAAATGTACATACTTAAGTAGTATGTGATTTCGGATGGAGCCCCACTCAATATTTCAATACTATATAGTAGATAAAATTGAGTACGCGGGGTAAGTAGTATGTTCAAATGTCTGGTACGCAAATTACAGTATGCGAAAATCTCCCAGTTGACCTATTACAACCGCCCGGATTTTGAAGTAGGCATACAACGTACACTTTACTAACCCAACTTGTCATATGAGGAAGGGGCAGAAAATTGAACTCATTTTAGTCACTTTATCATTCATTACTTGTGACGTCAAATGTCACGTGTCGTTATCAACATGGCGGCTGTACCTGTAGTACGTCCCAAATTGTATTCATTCTACCTGTAATCATACTAAAAAGAACATACTTTTTTAACAGTCAGAAAATCCGTCTGTACTTAAATGTAGTACATACGTAAGTAGTATGCTATTTCGGACAGAGCCCCACTAATAATCCCATATAACGGTAACATGTAGCAGGTAATCAATCCTTTAAGTCAAGAACAACAAAGAAAATAGACATAGAAAGAGGGTTTGGACCATGTTAATTTATTCTGCTGACTTAGCTAATAGCAAGGAATGTTAGCTAGTTATTATTAGCTAAAATTTAAAAAATTACATATTTTTTTAACAAATCAGCAAATACTAACCAGCTTATTGACTAATGTGTTACTATAAAAAAAAAAGAATGATCTGACTGACAATGCTAACACAAGAACTGGCTGCTAACCAATTAGCATGAATTACTGCAGCTTTTTTTCCTCGACAAACCGAACGTATAGTTTGTTCTCAATAAGCAAAACATTTAAAGTTAATATTATAACAATATTATCACATCACCAAAAGAAAAAAATACAACCCAAAAAAACCAAAAACATACATACACACGTTCGCATATTTGCCACTTTACAACATTCTCACATCTTCTAAACTGTACTTTGTTTTTTTTTTTAAAGTTATATTTGTAAGCATTTTTTGCCTTTATTGATGAAAAAGAGAGGTAGATGAAGCAGAGGAGAGAGGGAGGGGGGTGGCACCGGAGAGCCGAAGCCAGGTTGCCGGAGCACAGCAGCGAATGTGGGTCCCACATCTGTCACTTTTATCCATTCATTTACTTTAAAATGCTCTTGTATTAACCACCAAAAGTAACCATTTACGGTACTTTTATAAAAGCAAAGTTCTTCAGGACATTAGACATTTCGGCATCTGGACATTGGACATTTCGGCATCTGGAATTTCTAGCTTATAAACTTTAACTGGGAGGGAAAAAATAGTGTCTGGTAAGGTGATGCTTGCATATAAATACTATGGAAGTGATAATATTTTTAGTTAGAAAACTAGACCGCCAGAAGTTAAATAGCATGAATCATATCTATAAACAATTGGCAGGGCTGACGATTCGAACATTATTACATTAAGGCTGTAATTGTTATTACAATCGTTTTTTTCTCTAACAGCACGTGTTTAATTCCCCAAATGATTCACAGCGTGAATGAATAAACCTTGCCGACGCTAAGCAAACAATTCTACAAGGAAAAATACTTACAATTATGATAAATATCCTAAAGAGTGTTTCCGTGACAGACACTAAACAGAGCGGAATAAAAATATCTACAGATAAAACATCACATTATCCTAAAACTAAACCCGGGATATACAGTGCATCTGGCCAGGACAGCTTGTGTGTAATCACATGATTCTGGCGACGCCTGGAATTCAGACGAAGGGTCGAAATGAAATGAAGGAGAGTTTGTATTTTTATACTAAACTTTTTTGCAGGTGGGGAAGTGGTAGCACAGTGGTTAAGTTGTTGGACTTGAGGATATGGGTTGGATTCCCAGCCCCACCAAGCCACCACTGCTGGGCCCCTGAGCAAGGCCCTTAACCTCCAATTGCTCAGGACTATTGTAAGTCGCTCTGGATAAGGACGTCTAATGTAAATGTGAAACTGAAATATTTGTCTGCCATCAGGACGGTAAATAAGCAACTAGCTTGTGCCCCAGACATCCTTCCACACCAAAAAAACAGATAAAAGCATAAAAAGGCATTTGGATGGGTGGTCGAAAAACGAGCCAACAATAACAACCCGTCATTTTTTGCCTGATTGTGTAGCATTTCCACAATTTTGTCCTGTTGATTAACTGAACAACAAACGTTTAACGCTGCTGCGCCTCTCGATATTAGCGTGACAGTTGTTTAAGATACTTTATTACGTTCATCGCTCTCAAAGCACCCACAAGCTGGGTTCGATTCTGGCTTGGGCTTCATCTCTCTCTGTCGTATCAATAAAGGAAAAAATAGCCGAAAAATCTATATATAAATAATACGTAAAGTAACGATGCACCGGAAATACATGAGGTGAGGGCATAGCTAGGCTAAGCTATTATAGCTAGCTAAACTATGCTAGCTAGTTAAGCTATGTTAGCTGGCTAAGCTAACCTAGACAGTCTGTTTTAAGCTTGCCTAGTCTGTTTGTCTTCCTGTCATGTGCTTCCCCTTGTCCTTGTGTCTTGGTCTCATTGGTTGTTTAGTCAGTCCTGTGTTTGTGTTCAGGTGTGTCTTGTCTAGTTAATATGTTCTTTGTGTATTTATAGCCCTGGTTTTGGTCTTACCACTGTGGTAAGATCCTGTTCATGATTCTGGTTTTGCTATATGTTCCTGTTAAGTTAAGTTAAGTTTAGTTTGGTGTTTATGTATATAATAGTAAACTGTTCAATACTTGCCCCAGACGAGTATCCGTTACAAGTCTTTGTCAGATGCTGTAAATTCTAAACACCGACATGGCAGCTACGGTATAAAGACAACACCAGGTTTTTACTGTAAATGCTATTGGCAAATAAGGCAAATAAACCAGACGCTGCTGCTTAGCACAACCTGTCACGAACCTCAAAGAGGATCAACATTTAAAAAAAAAAAAAACGAAACAAGCCGACGATGCGCAGGAGAAACGAGCGTGGTGTTTTATTCCAATACGAACGTACGAGCTTGTACGAATGAGCTTGTGATTAGAATGTATTGATTTTAATGAATGACTCTTCATTTTAAAACTATTCGTAAGGTCTTTTAACTGTAATGGTTGAACTTAGTGTTTCCAAAAATAACGTGTTTTGAGCTGGATGTGAATAAAACATTTTAACTGATCGTGTTAAAAACACACTCACAAACACGAGCCTTTTAAAGAAGGCAATTACAACAAAAAATCGATAAAGACTCCTGGAAAGTGCCTTGTTCAGTTGAAATATCTATGGCAGGGGGCAAATCAATGCAATTGCCTCTGAGCCCCTTCCCCCCCCCATTGTAAAAAAATGACACGACATATTAAAAAAACACTCACATAAACACGAGAATTGGGATAAAGGCAGAATTACACATATAATTCATTATTAAATCTACTTCACCTAAACACACACTATGGTCTCGATTTCATGACGACGTTAAGATAAAATACTTTCCTATTTATTATTTCTGATTTTAAGACTCACTATTTTATCTTATAAATTTACATGCGACCCTTTTAAACTGACCAGGTGCTCCGTCGCATTTAAATAAAAAAGCTTTTGCGCTTACCGCTTTTAGTTCAATATCATTGATTCGGCTTATAAAGTCACAGAAAATACCGTACTTTCAGTTATAGGTTTAAATAAACTTTTCTGAAATGAGGAAAATCTAAAATTTCCAGAAAACGTTCTTATATTTCTATATTCATTACCCCACAAAAACCGACCCTCACGTTTGAAGCTTCACCTTATACACTTAAAGAACCGCATATATTACTAAAGAAACCTCTCACATCCGCTTCTTTAACCAGACATGCATCTGTTCATCACTAATACACTCCGATAAACACTTCCACAGCCTCAGCATCATTCATACAGTCATTCAGAATGCACATCTCCTCCATAAACCGCTTCGGTTCCTCATACACACCCAAAAGAACTAATAAACGAAGTAGAAACAACGCCAGCATCTTACCTGTGCATACTCCCTCTCCAGTGTGGCCTTTTTCTGACTGTATGTCCTGTTAAATAAAACAAAACAAAAAAAATCATATTAACTTTACAATAATGCAGCCAGTACCTTTACGGAGGAACATTATTTTCCCTTTCATTATATTTTACTCCACTTAATTCTTGCTCTTTGTCCAGAGCCATTTCTTCCTTCTCCTTCACTCAGTCTCATGCTGTCAAACGACAGCATCATTACACTCAGGCCTGAAGCGCACCGGAGGAGGAAACACTTAGATAAGTGTATCGGGATTTAGCACTCCTAAAATTATATATACTGTAAATATATAAAACAATGGCGGAGAAGGAAGAAAGGAAGGAAGGAAGGAATGAAAGAAAGAATAAAAGAAGAAGAGAGGAAAAGAAAAAAAGAAAGAAAGAAAAGAGAGCAAGAACACGAGGAAAACAGAAAGAAGAAGAAAGGAAAGACGAAAAAAAGAAAAAAAGAAAGAAAAAGGAAAGAAAACAAAGAAAAAAGGAGAAAAAAAGGGAAAAAAAGAAGAAGAAAAAGAAATGACGGAAAAAAGACAAGAAGAAAGAAAGGAAAAGAAAGAAAAGAAAGAAAAGAATGACAAAAAGACAAAGAAAAGAAAGAAAGAAAAGAAAGAAAAGAAAGAAAAGAAAAAGAAAGAAAAAACAAAGAAAAAAGGAAGACAATAAAAAGAAAAAAAAAAAAAGAAGACAAAAAAGAAAAAAAAAAAAAGAAAGATGGAACGACAGAAAGAAGAAAAAAAAAAGACAGAAAGAGGAAAAGAATGACAAAAAGACAAAAACAAGAAAGAAAGAAGAAAAAAAAAGAAAGGAAGGAAGACAGACAGAAAGAAAAAAAGACAGAAAGAAGATAAAAATAACAAATCAGAAATACAGAAAGAAAGAAAGAAAGGAATATTAATTATAATTAAAAGGAAAGGAATTATATTTATTATTTTTTAAACACAAGAAAAAAACGGCAACCACATTTACAGCATTTGGCAGACGTTCTTATCCAGAGCGACTTACATTCAGTTCTTATTTATACAACTGAGCAATTAGGGGTTAAGCCACAGTGGTGGCTTGGTGGTGCTGGGAATCAAACCCTGATCTTTCTGGTATCAGTCCAACACCTTAACCACTAAGCCACCACTTCCCAACTAATTAAGGAAATGTTTTATGCTTACACTGGCTGTTAACCTGCATATCAGGGCATTTTGGGCTTTTAAGGGGTAAAATTGGCCACAGAGGTTTGAACCACATCTGGACGAAGCATGGTTCTGTTTTATGTCTACCAGCAGAGCTTATAGATCTTCCAAACCAGCACTGAATGCCTCCTCTGCCTAAACGCTTAGGTTTAGGTTTTGCATTTACCTTCCCTACCAGGGGCAGGTGTGTGTGTGTGTGTGTGTATCTCCAAAGCAGTGCTGTACATTTGT
>VCAZ01000097.1:1707500-1715000 GCA_005784505.1 Bagarius yarrelli | reverse complement strand
TAAAAGATTCCCATAATCCTATGTTGTATGACGTGTCGCCGCTGCTGTTTTTGGCTGCTAGCTTCCGCTTAGCTTGAAAACTCTTTAAAAAAAAAACGTTTTTGATGCGTTTTTATGACATTTCGATGACTGAGATCCTACAGTGTGACATTAAAATTAACATACTATTAAAAAGATATACATACACACACACACACACACACACACATTATATATATATATATATATATATATATATATATATATTTAAATTAGTGATCAATGTTAGGCTGCAATTTTTACTTACTTTTCTGGTCAGTATGTCTACCTTGGGTTGTTTTGCCGTGTATAGTGTAAATGCAGATATCGGATACGGGTCAGTTTCAAAAGATGATGTAAATGTAGCCTAATTCTCTAAGTTTTACTGAAGTGGTAGCTCAGTGATTAAGCTGTTGGACTGCTAATTGGAAGATTCCTTTACCGCTCAGTATAATTTAAAAAAAAAAAAAAATCCACGTCGCTTTGGATAAAGGCGCCTGTCAAAAGCTAAAAATGGGAATAATTAGTGTAACGCTACCACATACTAAGACATCCTAGACTTTGGAAAAAGACATACTTATTAAGGTGTGCCGGTAATTTGTCCAGAAACTTTTGGCCGTGTAGTGTATATCTACTATAAACAGGACTTGTATTAATTTAAGCCTGTTAATTAGTGGAGCGTCTCTGACTAAAAGCTTAACACATTAGAGTTTATTTTAGCTCTTAACACGATCAGGGCTCAATTTATGCCAGATGTAATTAAATATCACCAGCACTTTACCGCCGATATTCCGCTTTAGATTAAAGCTCTCTACAGCACGTACGCACATCGAGCAAATGTGCTTCCCAATACACACTGCAGTTGGTAATTCACACACACACACACACACACACACACACACACACAACACAAAGAGATGCACTCTTTCTCGTCCTCTCTGCTGCACGCTTTCGCATCGATCCACCAGATTCCAGAAATGCAAACTGCCTATCAGCTATGTGAAAGCATAAAACCCTCTCTGGAGTGTTAAACTATTTCCCACAATGCATTGCATCACTCATCCAGGATTTTCTACTGAAATTTAGTCCTAAATATATGACAAAGGGGAGATATAAACAATGAAGGAATACAGATACAGCCCAACAGACACAGAAACATACACACACACACACACACACTTACGACACACACCGAGTTATACTATTACGTTATCATGCAAAAATGTGACGTTAAATAAAACCTTATGAGTGTGTTTCTATTTTAGATCGTGTGTCCATTACAGTGTAGGACTAATAACAGCTTTAGTCATGTGACATCAAGTCATGACATCAGCAGCAGCAGCAGCAGCAGGCAGATAAACAGTGTTCGGAAGGATCAGACAGGGGATGAGATCAATGAAGCGCCATACTTCCTGCCAACAGATTGATTTCTTACAAAAAGACCACTCAGTATTGCGTGTGTGCGTGCATGTGTGCATACGTATTCCGGTTATAAAGACAGTAAGAGGTGTGTGTGTGTGTGTGTGTGTGAGAGAGAGAGTGAAAGAGAAAGAAAGGTCGATAATAGTAATATCGTACGAGGTTGGATTGGAAAGAAGGTCATGTGTAAAACCACAAAAGTGATACCGTTTTATGCATAAGGCTAAGAAAGAACCAGGCCTAAAATACTAAACTTCTGTCCAGTTCAGTGTTTTAACCGACTTAATTAAATGCTACGCTACAACAACAACTATTTCAATTGTAGAGATCGGACGATAATCGTTTTTCCAATATTTCTCGTGATATTTAAGCCTTTTTGTCATTATTGAATATCGGTTTTATGATATCGGATTTACCCTATACATATCACCCTCTTGTGGATGATTTAGGAATTGTGCTTCGACAATATTGTATCGAAAGAGAAATTAGAAACAGGATATAAAACTCAGGAGTCAAACTCGCCCAAACTGTACAGTGTTTAAACTGGAAAAAATAGATAAATAATTAATAAACTCATGCCCTTTGTATTAAATAACAGCTAAAATTTTTATCAACCATTTTTCTGGGGGGTCTGGCGTGGTTAAAAGAAGCCCAAATGGGTGGGAAACTGGCCAATCTGGCAGCACTGCTTGGGGCGTGTAATGTAAAATGTAAAATCTAACTATTTTATTTTATTTTTAGGATTTTACATCATAAACCAATCATGTAAATTAAAAAAAAGGCTAATTAAAATATGTTTATACAGCTTATATGATAAAAACCCTTAGCTGACTCAATAAATTATCTCAACCCTCCGTTTAATGTTATTGCTATTTTTTGCCTAGAACTTTTTTTTCATTTAGAACGGTCCTCCTTATGAAGATCTTAAGCTGTGGACCGTAAAAATAATGAAGCGCACCATTAGCTAAGTACTACACAGTCATAACGCTATAACAGCCACTGATAGCCGGTAAAGCTGCCAAGGAAATTTTAGAAATAAGGACACCCATTACATCATTTGCACAGTTGTAGCAATGATACGTAGCATAATTTTGTCATCTGAAGGTATGTGGGATGTAACGTCTCTGAGAAGGACGAATGTGTTTGTGTATGGGTTAAAAATTGTGCTACTAAGCTCGGGATCCCTTATTGTCAGAACACACACACACACACACACACACACACACGTGCACACATCTGAGCTGATTCTGAGTGCACAGCAATTTTCGTTCGCAAAGCATTTAACAAATGCCCACAGTTAATATGTCCCACAAAAACAATGGATATATATCCAGAAACATGCCTGGGGACACATCGCATGATTTGTAAGGACATCACACAATTTGACATTGCAATGACCTTCCATTAAAATAAGTAATAACGCAGTAAATACATACTTAAACATCAATCTTAGCAATTAGTAGTATTATTCATTCTACAGTTATAGGGCTGTGTAAATATCGATACAGATAACTATCGTGATATTTTGTTCTTTATCATTTATCGATATTCCAACTTCGAGTATCGATATATATATATAAATAAAACTAAAATTGTAACATGATTAATTAAAACTTTCATTGTGTCAAACCACTTTCTCCTCCTCCATTCCTGTATTTGTTGCTGACACATACGGTCTCCGAAGCAAGTATGTCGGAAATAAGGATGTCTCCGTCACTGTATTTGATGTAATTTTGGCTTTTTGTTTTCTGTTTTTTTTAAAGTATTGCGGTATATCGTGATATATTGTATCGTGACCCGTGTATCGCGATATGTATCGTACGACCCTTGTGTTAGACGGCTCTAATGGATTACATCCAAATGTTATCAATGTCTATGTTCATTTGTTAGTACTTTTGCTGCTTATTAACTGTTTCATTTCCAGTGCCAGAATTATTCCGAACACAAACCCTTTGACGATAACAGACTCGCTTATTTAACGACTAGATTCATCGCAGGTTGAGAAAAGAACAAACTGAACCCAAAGGAAAAAAAAAAAGGAAACAGAAAGCACATGTAAACATCGCTGTCAGTTGTGACGTTCAGCTGTGGGAATGTCTGTTCTCTGAGCCGGAATTTTGAAGGAATGTTTTTTCCATCATTCCCCTAAAGTCTTCTGATCTGGAAACTCTTCCAACTATCCGGAGCCCTGATCTCTTCCAGTTTTCCTCCGAATCAATCCCCAGCTTCCTCTTCGATCGTTTGTTCACGACTGATTGTGAAAGTGTGTTTGTGTGAAGAAGTGTTTGAAAGCTTACCTCATGTCTTCCAGTAAATCGCATTCGGTCTGGTGTTTAAAGTGCAGTCTGGTGAGCTGCTCTGTGTGAGTGGTCTTCAGCTCCTGCAGGACCTTGACCTACATGCGAACAAACAAAACGAGGAAGAACAGACATCATTTATACAATTTGCAACATGATAATAAAAGTTTGTTCTTGATGTTTTTTTCCTTTTAGGTTAACTTCCATTCCAAGTCTTCTTTACTGGCATTCCTTTTTTATTTTCACAATACTGGGAAACCCACAAAATATGACACAAACAGGCTGGGACCAGCAACCAAACTAGAATATTTGGAGTTCCAAAGTACATTTAGGGTGAAACAACTAGCAGAATATTTACATTTCTCCTCAAATATCTTGGATCCTACAATACAATAGACACCATTAAAATAAAATCCGATAACTAGATTCGATAAACTTGCAGTAAAACTATTTTTATCCGAGGTTCATCTGCTTTCCGAGTGCAAGTGACGGCAGCCGGTGTTTCCAGATTAGGCAGGTTTCCTCCAAATTGGCCTCCTATCAGACTGGAAATGATAATACTTGGGCGGCAAATGTCTTGTATCCTACAATAAACTGGACACCATTTAGACCATAAAAGTCTACAGTTAAGTTCTACCTTCAAAATGACCCATACTCTATACAGACCCCCTGACCTCAACCTCGCTAAACACCTTTTTTTTAATTGCATGAAATATATTTACAAAATATGAAACAAGCCACAGCTGGATCAAGCGTTGCCATGTCGATGCAGAGACTAGCATACAGTCTGTAGCGTTATCCTCCGACGTCACAATCACATGCTATGATTGGTTGGATTTTACTGGATTTCCAGGAACACCAGTCTGTTTTTGCTGTGTCATTTTTATGCTCGTACACAATACGTGGGTCACGATACAATATATCACGATATATTGCAATTTATCGTCATTGCAATACTTCAAATAAAAAAATAATTAAAACAAATAGAGACCATGGCCATACGTGTCAGGATACTACGTGAGCAGAGGAGGACGATAAATAAAACTGAGGCGGAAATGTCAATCGTTTAGCGTAAAACGCTTATAGACGATATATATCGATACTGGAGGTTAGAATATCGATACGGTATAATTCTCGAAAGTTAGCTGTATTTATATCTGTACACAGCCCTATAAAAGGAACAAAACGAAACAGTTTGCTTTACATTTCAGTCCGACGCCCTTTTGACCAATAAAAGCTGCTGTCGTTATAGAGTCTATACCTTTGCTGTCAGTCGGAGAGTCGGACTATGCAGGAATTTACAGCCTTTTAATGTAAGACTATTGTTCGCATTGGATTTTTTCATGTGGTATTATTATTACACATTACATAAAATTACAGAATGTCTATAGGGATCTAGAGAACCCCAAGATGCATATTTTTAAAATCCGCCTCCTTCTTAACCCTCAGCATGGTCGCAAAAAAAACCCGTTCATATAATCAACGTTTTGCAGCTTCTATACATATAATAAAAATGGCCAAGTCATCCCTTTTACCCAGAAAAACTAATAAAAGGAAACAAAACCGCATAAAAATATCAGTATTACAGAGCCAAAGTTAAAACCCAGAGAAATAATGCCTAGTCCTGCACTGGGTGTGTGTTAAAGAGCTGTAATAACTTTCTTAGAATCATAATCACCTCGTTAAACTTCATTGTAAAATGTTAAATTAGACATTTCCTTATAGGCGTATTAAAGATTTCTTAGTGTTGCTGTTCGTTGGTATTATTAATACTTATAAAATTCACTCTATTTATTTAACATAAACGCGATGATTCTTTTAAGCGACAAAAGTTGACTAAAGTGTAACTGGGAAAAAGGGGGGCGGGGCTGTCAGTCAATCATATGCTGATTGGCCATTTTGTCATTTTTGATTAAACCTTTATTAATAAAATATGTAATGATCTCGAAAATAAACATTTTAGATTTATTATCTAGGTAGCAGCCAGCTAATGAAATATCCATGCAGTCAAATCAGTCTTGCCTTCCTGAGACATTAGGGCTGCATGATATTGTAAAAAAAAAATGACATTGCGATATTGTTTTTCCTGCGATATATATTGCAATTTTAAAAAAATCAATCAAATGATATGAATTGTTCTATTTGGAAAGAATTTATTGTTTTAGAATGATTGTGGTGATTTTGTAAGGAAGTCGATACACAACTTATAATCATAGATGAATACATTAGAATAAAGATGTCAATAAATTAAACAATGTTTTTTTTCTGGAGATTCCGATACAGAAATTGAATAATCAAATGTAAAATCACACTTTATAGACTTTATTAGTATAAATTACAATTAATTAACTACAATTAATTGTTGTTAAAGCTACAAGAATGATTGTTTTTTGGGCCTGAATGCCTTAAAGTTGCACAGTAACAAACCTTAAAACGATTATTAAACTTTGCAATTAATCCACAAATCACACGTGTTCTGAACTGCGTTGCAGTCGACTTACACCCCGAGTCGAACATGTAACGTTTCTATTGCGGATACACACATTGCGACGTCGATGCTAAAACGCTAAATTGTGCAGCCCTACTTACATTTACCAGACGTTCTTATCCAGAGTGACTTACATTTATCTCATTTATACAACTGAGCGTTAAGGGCCTTACTCAGGGGCCCAGAAGTTCTGGCTTAGTGAAGCTGGGAATCAAACCCACAATTTTCGGGTTGGTAGTCAAATACCTTAACCATGAGCCACCACTTTCCCTACTTGACAACCCACACACCATACCAATAATTCTACACCCTTAAACACACCGCATTTGTAGGTACAAATCTAATAAACACATTAAAAATCAGCAGTACACGATAACCATGACTCAAACGTACCCCTGGAGCGGGTGGGGACTCCATTATCATTACAAATCAGATTAAAGGGGCATCAGAGGCACGAGAAAGGTGGAGCCCTTCATGCGGGGCGTCTTCATATACACTCAGTTGTGTGCTTGTGTTACGAATGTGTGTTTCAGGCTTCAACGTACATGAACTCTTCGTCTCAGTAGGTCACATCTGGAGAAATAAAGAATAAATGGTACTAATAGGTAACTTTTGCTGACACGAACTCAGCTTTATTACACGATGATGAGCGAAACCTGTAAACAAACGCCGTGGCTTGTTTGACGCTTAAACCTGTGAACGCAGTCATCACAACATGAGAAGTGTTTGATGGTTACGCATCGTGCTCAAGTACATTCAGCAACACCTAAAGAGCGGTCTAGGACACCTGTCAGCATGCTGCTGAAGATAAGAATAATAGAAGTGATGCAGAAGGTCAGGGTGTGTGATGCTAATCGACGTCCTAGGACATCCAGAGGGACCAAACCGATGAGCCTGGGCAAGCCGGGTAATGTCTGGGGACGAACTGGTAATTACAGAGCCAACGCTTTGCTTGGTGGGAAAGGATTTAGCTTAATTGGTCCGGTAACTATTCCCTAAAGGTTAGGTCAGGTGACCATCTGTGAGATAAAGTTAAACAAAAAACGGAGAACATTCTTATCTTTTTTTTTTTTTTTTTTTTAGAACGATGAATCAGAAAGAGATGAACAGATGATCTGAGAACACGACGGTCATCTAAGGTCCCTGTTAACCGTGTACGTCTACAGACACACACACACACACACACACACGCATACACACAGGAAAATCTGTGTTAAATGCATGCCACAATTCGGACATAATTATAATTCCTCGATGTAAAATTGTTGATGAAAATAT
>VCAZ01000097.1:1682500-1702500 GCA_005784505.1 Bagarius yarrelli | reverse complement strand
GCAGTGGGTAAATGCCGGCCGTGCACGTTCTGTCTCATTTTTAGTTTGGGTAATTGTTCTCATTTTTCAGTCTCCAGTGCTCTACTTTTCCCGAACCACTAATCAAGTCTGCCATGATACCACATCCAAAGATCTGTTTCATAACTTTGTGGTCTACAGCTCGACCATTTCAGTCATTTTGTTTGTGATACCCTTTGCGTTAGTGTTAGTCTGCAATGGCCTCATGATGCGAAAACTCATCCAGCCCACCACTGTCGGAGGTTCCACATCGCAGCGCTCCAAGCAAAAGTCAGTGAAGATGATCATCATAGTGCTGCTGGTCTTCGTACTCTGCTTTCTGCCCTTCCATCTCACACGGAGCCTTTATTACACTTTCCGATACTTTAATGTGAACTGTACACTGTTGGAGGGTTCTAATATAGCCTACAAGATCACAAGGCCGCTAGCAAGTGTGAACAGTTGTATTGACCCCATCCTCTACTTTATGGCAGGACAGGGTTTTCGAAACAGCCTAAGCAAGAAATACAAGCCATCTCAGAGACAGGGAGCCAGAAATTTTCACTCAACCCCTCTATGAAGAAATAATATTTGAAGGTGCAGTCGATTAACGAATGATTTGATGTGCAAAGACGTGTAGTCATGACTGGATCAACATCACAAAGTTATTTTCATGATATTTATCAAGCTTCAAAGATACAAAATATATTTTGGCCAGAAAAATATGTCATTTTTTACTGCATGGGCAACTAATTTAATCAAGTAATGTTATCCAGACAACAGGCTGTAATGGGAAGTAGACTGTAGTAAGTGTGATTAATATTATATATATAAGAGTTAAGTGAGTGTAGTACAACCTACACCCACAACAATCCTTTGTAGATAAATCTACCACACCCCAAAGCTAGTCTAAAAAATGTACAATAAGAAATGATATTTTAAATGTTATATTGGTGCGCTGTGATGGACTAGCGACCTGTCCAGGGTGTACCCCTCCTGCCCTTCGCCTTGCAGAGGCGGCTGGGATGGGCTCCAGCAGATATTATAAATATACAATAAAATATAATTGTGTCTTCAATTATTGTCGTCAAACGCTACAGAGGCAATCTCGGATTTGCCTAAATACCTGGTTTGATACAAAACATGTCACGGGACACGGGTTCCGATTGTTAATTTAATTTTTAGTATTCCTGGTGGAATAATTACTCACTTCAGCCAGTAATACTCAGTGACATTCGATACACGAGAAATGGAATTTTACACAGTAATACTGACTGTGGAGTGCTTTAGTAAAGAACTGATCACTTTAAGACATGCTATAGGGGAAGTGGTAGCACAATGGTTAAGGTGTTGGACTGCTAATTGGAAAATCAGAGTTCGATTCTCAGCGCCACCGAGCTGCGGCCTTGAGCGAGGTCCTTAACCCCCAATTGCTCAGAGATAAATGTAGGTCGCTTTGGATAAGAGCATCTGCCAAATGCTGTAAATGGACTGTACTTTGTTTTATTATTATTCACAAAAAAACCTCTCTATCCTGACCAGGCTTGTGGTGGATCCAGAGCCTATACCGGAAAAACTGTGGATAAGGGCAGAACCTAGGGGCAAATTATCTTCAATATCCTACAATGTTTTGGTGGTTTGAGGAAAAAAACAGAAATCCAGGCAGAGAGCTGGATCTGTTTAGTCTGAAAGAGAATATTCTGGTAATATTTACTCCTTTAAATATTATAACATCGATATAACTTTTAAACTAATTATATGCTTACATCGGTATAAAACTTTACCCCTTAGACATCCATCAAAATCCATTATAAATATTGATAGTGACTGAAATATAATGACATTTGGAGGTAAAATTCCATGAAATAAAATGAATATAAATGTGACGTGTTGTTATTAAGTGTAATAAGTGCGTCTTTGTTGTATTAGGGGTTTTATGTCATTAAAAAACAACATCCAAACATGATATGGAACATTATCATCACTTATTTGATATCAGTTTCTGGAGACGTTTCCCAGAAGTGGGTTGGCTTTACCGTAAGTATGATTTAGGAACAGTTGTGAAATTTTGGACAGAAACACAATGATTCTCAGAAAAAAATGATAAATCCAGTAAGATTGTGTAGACAGACAGGAGTGCAGGGTTTACAGGTTAACATGACGAACTAAAATAAGGCAGTTTAAAAAGTAAAATATTATTTCTAACGAAATCTCAAAAAAGGCTACCAAGATATTTACCGAAATAATTAACCGGTGTTGTGGAGTAAATAGTTACATGTAACGGCGTTACCTAATTTAATTACAAAATAAATGTAAAGGTAATTACAGTAATATGTTATAGTTACTTAAAAAAGTGTCATTAAAATTACTTAAGAAAACGTTACAGATTACAGACAGGGTTACGTCTGAATATTTTCCTACGATGTTGAATAATATTAATTATTCATTATAATTATTAATTATAATTAATAATATTAATTAATATTATTCTGTTTTCAATTTGCACTATACCTTCTACCAAAGCTGTTATTCTGAGGCTTTCGATTGGTTCTCTGGTTCGAATTCGTCTGCCAATTACATTAATCCACATTGTTACACCCTGTGTGTGACAGTAAAGTTTACCCTGTCTGGTACAAATGTTTAAATAATGATTTAATTGACAAAAACATAAAAAGTTACACTACTTACATTTACATTTTAATTAGGGTAATAATTTAATCTGTAATCTATTACCGTTATCATTTACAAGTAACTTTACCAACAATCCAAGTGAACCACTGCAAACGTGGACTTCAGTCCATCTTGGACATGGACTTCAGTTTCATTTTTTATAACTCATCTTAACCAGAGATACTCAGTGATGGTGAAAGATCTATCAGACTGTGGAGGTCTGTAGTAAAATCACACTAATTAGCAAATGCTTCAACGTGATTATCTTCCATTTTGGAATATCTTAGCTGACGCTTTAATATATCAGAAGACCCGGTTAGCTAGTCTCAATCACTGGGATATTTCCTGCACTTTGCTTACCAGTGCTCGTTTCTGTACATGTTCCAGCAAGTTGGGTGTTACGTAGGCTCTGAAATGTGCACGTCTTGTAGGTCAATTGTATGATGTTTCCTTAAGCTGCTATTAAACTGTATGATTTTGGCCACAATTTGGTCGTCTAACAAATGTTTGGAAAGCTTAAAGATCCCTATAATTCTTGGGTAAAATCCGTTGTCTTTGTTGGCTAGTTTAAGATGTTCACCGACAGCTGGTTAATGACGCTCATGATCAGTTTTTTCCTCTGGGGAAATTCTTCAGCTTTTACGATGACAGTCAAACGAAGAACCAGTGAAAGGGCCGATCCTGATGATGCAATAAACACAACAGATACAAACCATATGTGGAAAATTCTTGCAGTACAGCAAGAAGAGAAACTTATTATCTGATGAAGGAAACAATGAGTGTTTATATGATTTTTTGCTTTTTTTCTTTATCTTGGTTGGGTGTTAAAGTTTCGGTGTTTTAATTGTTATGTTCTTTAATCGACTTATACTCTTCTAGTATATAAGAATGGTTAAGTATATAAGGCTAATTTGTCTATTTTATTTATAATAAATATTTACAGATGTTACATACAGGTTTACTTTCTGGGTAAAATCCATGACCTACTGTTGTGCCCTAGAGCAAAGACATGGAAAAATTAATTACTCTAATTTATGAGTGACTTTTCTTTTGCTTGATTTTGTCATTGTTTTGGAAATAAAAGCAGTTGGCATAAAGCCGGAGGAAACCCACAAAGACAAAAATTCAAGGTTGGGACTGAACCCAGAACAGTGAAGCTTTGGCATAGCAAATCTACCTTTAATTAAATTGTATTAATTTACATCTAAGATATTAATCACTTATCCACTTATTAACTATTAAATTATCCATGTTAATAAATGCGGAAAAATGTTATTGAAATATTCATGATAGTTAATACATTATAAACAATGGCTGCTTGCTATTTATTGGTTTTATTATAATGATGTCAGTGTTTTATTCTATTTAGTGTTTTATTTATGTTGAAGCGTATAGCTGACAGGACAACTAAATATTTCTTACAAAAACATAACAGTAAAGTAAAATATTGGCATATAAAGTACATTTGGGGTTTTTTAACTACCACAGCAAAGAGGGGCTTCTTCAAAATTCCTAATAAAAAAAATAAGGGAGTAAAATAAAACTTTTTTATTAAAACTAAGACGTTTTTAGGTAATTGTCTGAATTAGAAATCTCAATAACGACGATATAGTTATAGTTTACTATAGTATATACTGTAGTTTTACTCTGATTTACATGTTTTATTGTCGTGTAAGTTGAATCCGCATGTGTTTGTGTTAGTCATGAAACAAGATGCAACTCGTCTATGAAGTAGAAAAAGCTTACGCTGTTGGAAAAACAGTCAGTCTGAGGCATTTCTAAAGGCTAAACTCATACAGACCAGAGACTGGAGGAAGCGAGAGAGAAGACAGAGTAGGGGAAAACCACACACAAATCGAAATATAGAGTTCTTTCCTTTTCCCCATTACCTCATGTGAGTATTATTTCCACTCTACGTATGTATAGTATGATCTAAAGTATGTATAAGAACATCCAATTAAAACATTACCTTAAAAACTCTTTTCTTCACTTTTCCTAGTGTAAATAGGTGAGAAAGGGATTGTAGGTGTCTGTATAGATGTATATAACCGATAAAGTGCTATTAATGTTTATTGGATATTGTCTGTATTGTCTATTTTACTGTAGACTACTGTACATGTAATACAGTAGCAACTTTAGAACCCCGTCAGAAGACAAAAAAAAGTCCTGCAGGTTATATTATTTACCTAAAAACCAACAAGCTTAAATTGAGTTTTAAAATAATTTTTATATATATATATAGATATATATAGATATATATATATATATATATATATATATATATATATAGACGATAAAACTGTAATAGCTTTAATTTGTTGAGTTTTTAAAGTTTCTGGACACGACTAAATAGTTGTGAAATGACTTTATGGGTAATGTGATACAGACAAGATACAGATCATTCTGGATAAAGAGCCAAACACACACACATATCTGATGAAAGCGTGTCTGGACAAGGTTGGTACCGTTTTAAACAGGACTTCAGTTTCCTTGTAACATGAAATTCTAAATAATTATTTTAAGGAGTTAAGCGCATTGTTCAGAAAAGATTCCAAAAAGCATATCCTCTGGATAAAGAATTGTAATTAATATCTACAATCAATACAAATCTATTTAATTCCTAAAGGATTGCATTTTAATTAGTTGTAACCATCTTTGTGGTGAGCTTCGCTAAAAGAAGAAACCCCATAAAAAAACTGTTCCAGTGAGTCTGGGGCGACCATGGCAGGAAAAACCTTCCTCAGATAACTATTAGGTCTTTATATTTTAATAGCGAACGTTTCTGTTTGGTTATATATTTTTAAGATTCATTTTGGAGTGTATTCCACACTTATATCCATTTTTTTTGGTCAAAGCAATAACCAATCTACAAACGTTCTTTCTTTTAGCTTCGCTAAATTAACTATGTAGATTAGCCAAAATGAAGAGTACCGTTAGCTGGCTAACTGCAATGTTTCTCGTAGCTTTAACGATACGTCCTAAGCCCTGAAATACTAAATCTTCCCAAGTTTTGCTTTACACAGTTTGTAGGTTATTATTGTTGTGGTTGTTTTTCAGCCTCTTTGATAAATGTGATTAAAATCGAATGATCTGTTTTGTTTTGGTAGCTACAGTACCTGTAGAACTGTCTGTAGAATGAATTGCTGTACACCGAGACAAACTTTATTATAACAGACTCACAATCAATTTGGTACATTGATAAATCGACCAAATAAATAAGGATTTCGTACATTATTGGGTTTAGTCAGCTTGCTGCTATATCAGCATTTGCTTTATTTTGATTGGGTCTTGAAATTACATAAAAATGTTACATACTGTCTTATATTTCGCTTATATCCCAGGGTTTATTGCATTTTTATACCAAAAGTTTCTTTATTCCCAACTGCGAAGGCACATAGCTATCAGTGACATGCGGTTGTGGGTCGATTTGCACTACTTTATAATTATGCATCTTTGCCCCATCCATAACTATCTATTGTTACACCTCTATATTCTATCCATATTTAGTCGGTATTTACTGTTCAATACATCCATAATTATCTATCATTACACGTCTGCATTTATTGTATCATACAAACACTTGTACATGTGTATATCCATATGTATATATCTCATTCTTTGCCTGCTATAACCGTATTATACTTATAGATACCATAGATACCATATATGCACACTACTGCACCTCCTTTACATGAATTACCCTCACCTCTGTTATTATCAACCTCATACCCTTATTTATTACCCTGCTATTTATTGTTAATAAGCCATTTATGCACTTCTGGTTAGATGCGAACTGCATTTCATTGGCTCTGTACATGTACCTTGCACAGTGACAATAAAGTTAAATCTAATCTAATCTAATCTAATCTAATCTAATCTAATCTAATTTAATTTAATTTATAAATGTCTGAATTCTATAGAGCCGATTAAATTTCTCATTTAATTGACTGCTTGTACATCGATTAATGGTTATGTTATATATTTGATATTAGCACACACACGCACGCACACACACACACACACACACACACACACACACACACACACACACAGGTAAGATGCATATTTGACCAAGAACGATCAAATTATACTGGTTAAAAAAAGTATTTAATACAAATGTATATACAGTCTGTGACAAAAATATAATTAATTCATTTAGGGTTATTTTCATAGCACTTTTAACAGTGGGATATTATCTTGCAGAGGTTTTTTTATAACATAAGTGACCATACAAAAGTCCAGGATTATTGTATGAGGTGGAAACCCCAAAAAACATCCCTAAAACATGTCTAGTAAGCAAGTCTGGGGGCGACCGTGGCGAGAAAAACCTTCCTTAGATAACTATCAGGTTTTTATCTTTTAATAGCAAACATTTTTTTGGGGATATATATTTTTGATTGATTTGGATTGATTTGGATTTTGGAGTGTATTCCTTAATGAAGGATTAGCAATAGCCAAGCTACAAACGTTCTTTTCTTCTGGAACTTTGTGCAAAATATACGAAGAATTACAAAAGGAAAATATATTAAAACTATTAATTATTGGCATTTGTTTACAAAAGGAAGTCAAGTTAAACAAATTTATGTTTTGATACGGAATCTCATTTCTCTGGTATCTGAACAGGAAATACACAAATTCGGCAATTCCGTGAAGTGACAGTTTGGAAACGGAGCCAAATTCTGACCGAATTAAATTCTGAAGACCTTATTTTCAGCAGGCAATTCGCTCCTCTTTATTAATAAAATGATCACGTCCAGGCAATTCAATTAATATAATGATCACGTCCAACATATGTGAGGATTTTCTGTTCATATCTTTCAGTGCCTAAACTACAACAATACAGATTTGCTTCCATTTCCTACTATCATCTCTAACAAGCTATTAACCACTTCTAAACGGCTCTTTTTCATTTTTTTCAGACTTCCTTAAATAAAGATGGCCACTACAAATATCTCCATGTCCAGCAATACAAGCCTCAAATGCAACTTAACTGAGGATTTCAACCTCCTGCTTCCAGTAACCTACAGTTTGGTATTGGTGGTCGGCCTGCTGCTCAACCTCACCGCCATGTATGCTATCGTGTTCCGGCTCAAACACTGGAGCCCCAACACCATCTACATGATCAACCTGACTGTGTGTGACACACTCTATATCCTCACCCTACCCTTTCTGATCTATTACCATTTAACAGAGAAACACTGGCCTTTCAGCGAAGCCTTCTGCAAACTGATACGCTTTCTCTTCTATACAAATCTCTACGGTAGCATCCTCTTCCTCACCTGCATCAACGTCCATCGCTTCATAGTGATTTGCCACCCGGTGAGATCAATGGGCTGGGTTAATCCTCGTCGTGCCCGTTATGTCTCAGTCCTTGTTTGGGTGGTTGTCCTTGTCTTTCAGGCACCAGTGCTCTACTTTTCCCAATTAAAAAAGATGAATTATGTCTGTACAGACACCACAACGAGTGATCTATTTCACTACTTCCTGCCGTACAGCTCAGCCATTTCAGTCTTTTTCTTTCTAATACCCTTCGTTTTGGTGATAGTCTGCAACAGCCTGATGGTTCGTACACTCATACAACCCAGCACAGTAGGAGGAGCCATATCCCAGCGGTCCAAGCAAAAGTCTGTCAAGATGATCATCATCGTACTTCTGGTCTTCATAATCTGCTTCGTGCCTTTTCACCTCACACGAAGTGTTAATCACATTTTCCGCCATTTAAAAGTTAACTGCAAACTCCTGGATGGATCTAGGATCGCCTACAAGATCTCAAGACCCCTAGCAAGTATTAACAGTTGCATAGACCCCATCCTGTACTTCATGGCTGGCCAGGGTTTCCGACGCACTCTACCTAAGAAGATAAACCTATGTCAGAGAGCTGAGGAGTATAAGGGTGTATCAAACTCAGATTAAAGAATTAGAAATGACTATCGATTAAATGACTAAAAACTCATACAAAAATTTTTAAAAAAGATTGTAACGCTAGCCTTGTGGTGGATGTGCCCACAAACAGGACTGACAAAGATACACCAAGGCCGCATTTACACTGCAGATCTTCCGATTTTGGGACTATATCCGGACCCGCTCACTTATTCTTGTAAAACTGATCCGTATCCGATACACTACACGTGACAAAAACCACAAAAGGTAGACGTACTGACTGGAAATGAAAGTAAAAACGGCACAATAATTATTATTCAGTATTTTGCTTTCACATCGTATTCGAGGGTAAAACAGTGCCACCTTCAGGCAGAGAGAGAGAGAGAGAGAGAGAGAAAAAAAATAAGGAGACATCCTTGTTGCAGCTTGGCTGAATGTAGCATTGATCGCTAAGTAATGAAGTATTTCTCTTTTACTTAAAAAAAAAACATTTACAGATTTTAAGTGAACAAGATAATTTGGGGTCGACGTCATGCGTCACTGTCGCTTATTCATTGAAAATCCGATCTGTCTGCTTACATGGCAGACGCTACTGCACGTATCCGATTCATAAGCCATTTATTACCGCATATATCGGAAAATATCGGAATCCGATATTTCAAGTGACCCAATTCCTCCAATGTGGCACAGATGGGATACGACCGAAACATGCAGTGTAAATGCGACCCGAGACACGAGACTGAGCTCGGAATAGTGAAAGTGTTTAATAATTAACCTTAAATGTAGATACGTTAAACATATTTTTTTTTACGTTTACTGCTTTCAAATGTCTAAGTATCTTTTACAGCTGACGTTAATTAGTGTGCATAAGTAATATTATAGAATGGTGTTAATTTACAGACGTAAATAAAAAAGAAAGTAATAGAATTTTTATAGAATGTTTTTTTAAGCCTAAAACTCATTTTTCACGTTTTTTTCATGACATTTATATTGATATATATTTCAAATGTGATCTATGGCAAAAATTATTCATACTGTAAATTATGTCTTTTTCTGCCTGTAAGTGAGATTAATTAAACTACTTTTAATTTGTCATTTCTGTGCTGATTAAAATCCCAATAATCTGGTGGGCCCACCAGGACCTGTGAACATTGGCTGGGTAACAAAATACACGAACACCACATGAGGTTAATTTGGTCAAAAGCAATAAAAACTCGAGGATAGAGAAAGAAAACAAACTACTGAATGGAAAAACAGGATGGTGATTGTTTATAGTTGTTATTAGTAGGAATAACAGGACCCGAGTTGTTTTACAGATGTTTCACAGCTGTGGTATTTAAAGAATTAAACATTTGGAAATGTGATGTTTAGTAAAACATTATCAACTGCGGGGTGGTAATATAAACGGTGTGTTTTATACAACTGAGCAAAAGTTAACGAGCTCAAAGGTCCAACAGTGGCAGTCCAGTCTATCTATCTATCTATCTATCTATCTATCTATCTATCTATCTATCTATCTATCTATCTATCATCCATCCACCCCCCCTCTATCTATCTATCTCACTATCCATCCATCCAGCTATCCTTCCATCCATCCATCCATCCATCCATCCATCCATCCATCCATCCATCCATCCATCCATCCACTCATCCATCAATCCATCTCACTATCTATCTATCTATCTATCTATCTATCTATCTATCTATCTATCTATCTATCTATCTATCTATCTATCTATCTATCCATCCACTCATCCATCAATCCATCTCACTATCTCTCTCTCTCTCTCTCTCTCTCTCTCTCTCTCTCTATCTATCTATCTATCTATAACATCCATCCACCCCCCCTCTATCTATCTATCTCACTATCCATCCATCCATCCATCTATCCATCCATCCATCCATCCATCCATCCATCCATCCATCCATCCATCCATCCATCCATCCATCCATCCATCTCACTATCTCACTATCTCTGTCTCTTGCTCTATCTATCTATCTATCTATCTATCTATCTATCTATCTATCTATCTATCTATCTATCTATCTATCTATCTATCTATCTATCTATCCATCCATCCACTCATCCATCAATCCATCTCACTATCTCTCTCTATCTCTATCTATCTATCTATCTATCTATCTATCTATCTATCTATCTATCTATCTATCTATCTATCTATCTATTTCAGCATACCCCAATGTTAACAAAGACATGGTAAAGAAAAGGCATGGCTTCACTAAATCAAGATCAGACGAGAATTTAGATCTTCATGGCATTTATTCCTCTGGGTAAATTAGTCAGTTTGGCCCATCCCGAATCAGCGATATTATATTAAAGACACAACCAGGTTACTGCAAACCTTTATATAGATTTTTTCCTTTTAAAATGACTTGTTTTTATTGTATTTTTTTTAATATACAGGTTGCAATTGCATAAAAATGGTGGACTTGTGCATCTTAGTCTCATTTATTTATATCACAAAACTATTATAGCCTTTTCATAAAAACTACATATAAAAACACACACAATGTATATGATTAAATGTTACGCCATTAAATACAAACATTACTTTCTAAATCCAGTTTAAAACAGAATCTATACAGTATTTTTTTTGCTTACACTTTTTCCCAAATCTATAATATTAAATAAAATAATAAAAATTATATTCAACTGTGCAATTTTTTATATACTGATTAAAATTCTATTGATTAGTTCGAATTGAACTTATTAAAATGTCTGTAAACTCGTTCTCAAGTTTCTGCTTCAACAAAAAAACTATTTTCCTTTTATTAAAAGAAATTTTCTATTTTTTTTTTTTTTTTGCTTAGTAACATTAATTTTGTTACTTAAAACAATAATCAGTCTGCTAATATACAAATAAAAAAATAAAATCATAATCACACATTATTTCAGTTCTTATCCTTTATTTAAAGAGAACAAATTTCACAAAAAAAAGCTGTTATAATAAAAATAAATAAAAATCTACAATAATGCAGAGAATCTTTTCTTACTCATTACATCAGTCTGGTTATTACAAGTACGATAGAACCCACAGATTCTGAAAATATTCTAAAATACTGTTTTTTTTTTCTTTCCAGAGCTGAATAGATAATATAAAATTCTATAAAACTCTATTCTTATTAAAAAGGTGCCTGTAGATGGCATCGCCAGTGCTGCCTGTAGACTTGCTGGCCATTATAAGTTCAGAAATAAAGCTAAACATAATAATAATAATAAATAATATATAGTAATAATAACAATAATAATAATAATAATAATAAAAAAGAATTGAATAAAATATGAAACACAAAAATTTTAAATTTGTTCATTAAATATTGCTGCTAATTATAAGAATCTATTTCTGACTTATAGTGTTTTTACATTGTTGGTTCCAGCAAAGTAGTAGAGCGCTTATATGAATATATAGATATATAGATAGATACATATATATATTACGCATAATATTACGCATAATATCTATATATCTATATATATATATATATATATATATATATATATAGTTATATATATATATATATATATAGATATTATGCGTAATCGTGCTTTGATTTACACTAGAACCAATGTAATTGTGCATGAGTATGCTTGTGCGCGTAACAGCAGTATCTTGATATTAAAACAAGATTCTTATGCCCCAAGTGGCCGTTGTTTGAATGTAAACTTTCAAGCATGCGTGCGGAAGTCTTCATGCTAAATTGTGCAGGATTGAAAAAGGAATCAAAGATTTTGTAAATCTAAATGACAGCTAGGTACACAGGGAGGTAGCTTTGATGATGCACCATGGGATGTCACAGTGGTTCCATGAGACATTAATGCTTATACTATAATTTTACAGTTTTACATAAATTTCTTCACCATAAAACTAATATTTTAGATATTAAACAATAAGTGGGATTTAAAGCGAACGCCCAGACACTTATACGCAACAGCAGTGCAGCTCGATGCATAATGAATATAGCTTTTCTAAACGCAATACTTAAAACATAACAAACAGTAATGTCACCCTAATGCATCAGGAAGCATATTATCTGGAATAATATGTCATAAAAAAGGAGCAGAGAGACATTGAGCACTTTATGAAACATTAGAAATGCCACCCAACAAAGCCCCTGCACCGGTCCGTAGAATGCAAGAGCTCCGTCGGCTCGAAATACAAAATAAGCTGTTAAAACCTGCCTACAATCCTACACTGTATATATTAGTGTTATTTACAGCATCGAAACGAGCGTCTCAATGAAGTAATATGCTGTACCTCTAAAAAAAGGTAAGTATTGCCTGACAAGTATTTATTTATTTATTTTTGATAAAATAGCTTCGACAACTCTTAAAAGTTCCTCCTTTCCAGGCAATTTTAGTTCAAGGCTAAAATCCCCATAGGGGTGAATACAATTCCCATCCTGTCTCAGCCTTGACAGCACTTTAGGAACCCAACTATGATGTTGTGCTCAATCGGTGTGGTGTTGATGATGTAGTCCTGATGGATGACTCACTTTTTTTTCCTGAACTCGTTCATTCACTCACTCACCTAAAGAAAGGTCGGAAAACAAGTCATTAAAGGAACGTATCCATTTAAAGACGTCGAGTTTTCTATTAATAAAATCACGTAATTAGGAAAAAAAAGCTCGTTTACGCGGTCTGATATTAAATATACTGTGTTGTTTGTAGATTTGTACTAGACAAAATGCCATGCAGTTACACCCCTTATACACTAGAGGTCACTACTGAACTTTGAAATGATTTTATATGTTTATCACATTTACATTTACGGAATTTGGCAGATGTTCTTATCCAGAGTGACTTATATTATTCTCTGTTATACAACTAAGCAATTGGGGGTTAAGGGCCTTACTCAGGGGCCCAGCAGTGGTAGCTTGGAAATATATATTTATTTCAAGCTGTTAATCTGCCAAATTTGCAATCCAATAATTTTCAATTAATAGAACTAAACGTGCATAAGGAGCCTATAAAACATCCAGATTTAGCAATGTATTATAAATATCAGTCACTCACATCTTGCTTGCTTTTCGAGGAGGAGGATTTTGCAGAAGAGCACATGCTCAGAAGGAATAATTTTTCAGCAGGGTCCATGTCGGTGTCTATTGAATCGGTGTCACTGGACTGTGCTGGGGTCGTCGCCACGGAGACTGGATCACCTTCCAGAATCTGAGCCACCTGGAACCTGTCAAATCAGGCATAAGTAGCAGTTAAGGTCGTGATCAGGAAATCGGTCTTAGACACAAGTGGTACACAGTTTAGACAAGCTAACACACTTTAACACACACACACATATATATATATATATATATATATATATATATATATATATATATATATATATATATATATATATATATATATATATATGAGAGATGGAGAGAGAGAGAGAGAGAGAGAGAGAGAGAGAGAGAGAGAGATACTTAATGCAGTACCCCGAGAAAAACACCAATCCAATTCAAGTATATGCATGTTTGAGCTCTCTGTTTATTACCTTCCTACGTTGAGGACCGGGCCCTCGCTAGGTGAGGATGGGATAGATGTGGTACAGGAGGTCTTATTAGTGTTGATGGTGAGGGGCAACAGCACTTGCGGCCATTTTCTTTGACTGCAGCGCGAGCAGCTAAGACCAGAATGTGGGGTCAAACCAGTAATAGTGTGAAGGTGATGGTGATTACAGAGCCTGGGCAACGAGCGGAATTGGAGGAAGCTGGGGAACCTAGAGGCAGAACAGAGAAACAGAAGAAGAGATTTATTAAAAACTGCAATATGTTAGGATTCAATTTATTGTCTCAATATGGTAATGGATGCTGTCATAATCTCAGACCACCAGAGGGCAACCATGTTCATTTTAGTAAAATGGTGGCCTGACTGGGTAAGATCCCTCATATCTCTGAAACATAGGCATCGTCTAAAAATTGCATACTATATAGTAGGCTAAAACTGAGTAAGTGAGGTAAATAGTATGTCCGAATCCTTAGTATGCGAATTACAGCATATTAATGGCTTCCTATTCGTTTCCTTTCATCTCCAAAAGTAATGAATGTAGCTGGAATGGCTAAGTTAAAATAACCCTCAGTTGTGAATGAGTGTGTGAAGGTATGTAATAAACTGGTGTCCTCTGTACTGTCTACTGTACACTATTTGGTGTATGTATGTTTTATTTTAAAAATACTATAATACATGTATATATTTGAAAATTATAATCAATAACTGTATTTGTGGGGCAGCACGGTGGCTTAGTGGTTAGCACAGCTGCCTCACAGCAAGAAGGTCCTAGGTTTGATTCCCCTGCAGGGCTCTTTCTGTATGGAGTTTACATGTTCTCCCCTGTGCTTGCGTGGGTATGTTAGATTGATTGGTGATTCTAAATTGCCCATAGGAGTGAGTGTGTTTGTGTGTGTGTGTAGGTGGCCCTGTGATGGACTGGTGATTTAGAGTCATCGCTTGTGTTCAAAAAAGAAAGTTGTCATTAATCGGACACAATATTGATTCCAAATAGGAAAGATTTACACACAGGCACTGATCTTATTATTCTTTGGTCCGGGAATCTGTCTTGGGGTTGGGATACCCTGCCAAATCAAATCAATCCTTCCAGCGGTGATGATAACATCAGCTAATTTGTCAAACACACTTGTAGGAATAGAATACATTTTTTTTTTGGTACGAGCTACTTTTATTAAGCCTAAGCTGCTGTTACGTGTAGAGGTAATAAATATTGTTATGAAAACTCAAAAGGCGGGAAAAGGTACAAAAGACTTCGCTTTCTTACTTGATTGACGATCTTTTGCTTCCGGACGTCTGCTTTTTCTCATATTCCAATAACAACTCCTCCAAGGCAGTTGCGTTTTCTAAACACACAGTCTCGACGTTTTAGCAGGCGTCACATATACAGTAGGAGAAAATAATCATAATAATAATCATAATAATAAGGGTAAAAGACGTAAAAATACCTTTCTTTTCTGTGATGAGGCGCACTAATGCACTGATAGTGTCTTCGTTCTGATCTTCTATAACGAATGGGCCATGATTACCTGGACACACAAACACACATTCAGAGCTTTCATTTCATAATCCTATCATCAGAGTGACACAAACATGCATTTGCTACAAACTGTAAACACCATGTGCGTCAATGCAATTTCACATAAACAGGCTACGTCATCAAACTATTTACTGAATACAGCTCGGTTCGGTTCTACGTGATGTAGGACCAAAGGTTTGTGGACACAGGAAATGGCAGAGCAGTGGTTAAGGTGTTGGACTGCTAATCGGAAGATCCGGGTTAAAAAGAGATAGATGTGAGTCGCTGTGTATAAAGGCGTCTCCTAAATGCTGTAAATATAATATTATAGTTATATTCCCAGGATTTCTATAAAGAATATGTTTTTTGGCTGGATGTTCTGAAGCTGTACCTTCAGAATGAGTCCATTCATTTATTCATCTTCTATTCCCGCTTATTCTCTAATTCGGGGTCAAAGGGATCTGCTGGAGTCTATCCCAGCCGTCTCTGAATGGGTGAAAGACAGGAAGACAGGAGGGGGGGACACCCTGGACAGGTCACCAGTCCATCACAGGGACACACACACACACACTCACTCCTATGGACAATTTAGAATCACCAGTCAATCTAACATACATGTTTTGTCTGTCTGTCTGTCTGTCTGTCTGTCTGTCTATCTATCTATCTATCTATCTATCTATCTATCTATCTATTATCTATTAACTTGCTGCAAGTTGTAGCGCTCTACACAATCTACTGAACTGTAGTGAACTTGGAGAAAGAGACAAAACTCTCATTTTTTTCTGTGAATCAGATGCTAGAATAAGTTGCTGCACATGTAGAAGTTACCCTCTTGTTTCCACAGTAGCTCTAAACAGATGTTCGAAGGTTGTTACAGAGAAAAGTCCTCGTTACATACGAAACCTTGGAATGGAATGGAAGGAATGGAAGGTATGGTTTTACCCGTCGGAATCTGGGTGAAGGTTCAGAACTGTTTGTAATTAAAAAATTAAAAAAAGACCTTTTAACCAATCAGAATCAAGTATTCATCAGCGCTGGGGTATAAATTCCAAGGACCACATGATGTTCTTGCTGACTTTTTTCTCATAAATCATTAATAATATATGTACCATGTTCCACTTTTTATCACTTAAAGTCAGAATTAAAAGTCAGAATTAGCACATGGTTTTTACATCCGCATGGTTTCTGCCCCCTTTGGCGCAGTTAATCTTATCAGATCTTATCAGATCTCTTGGATCTGTTACTCTTTATCAGTGAATGTTTATGTTTCCTTAAAGCTGTGTATGTCATACAGATTCAGTAATCCCACAATCCAAGTCTGTTGGAGATATTCAACCAAAAAAAAAACCCAAAACAAAAACGAGGGCATTAGAATAAATAAAATCAGAAATACGACCTTGTTTAGAAACAGTGACCTTGTTTTTCTTTTACAGACCTAAATAGTCTGCTTTCTAAGTCGTACATTTCTGGGGAGAGTTTTAAATCTTTTGTGTGGTTTTTGGAATGTAGTTGGGCTGGAAGTTTTGCTGAAACCTGGTATTCCTGGTTAAACATACAGTAAACGTACTCTTTTGTGTGCGACTCGCTGATCATGGGAAAACACCAGCTCCATCCAAAACAAACTGCTGAACGCCGTATATCACTGATCCACTCTAGCTGTACTGTACAGCCTAAATCAAGAATAATATACTTTATCATCGTGCCATCATTAAGGTCATCTTGCACCCACAAAAAAAGCCGTGGTGCTGAAAAGGTCACCCCTGTCACGTCATGGCTGACTGAGTACGTAAGGGAAAATTCCGAGAAGACGTTACTCGGCCTATTTGATAACACAGACACCGGCGTGACACTCAACACCAGGAGATAATCCTTAATTATTGATCAGTAGATGCTGAGTATTATGTTACGTGTGAAGCGACTGAGAGAAATGTTACATGTGTTTTTTTTCCCATCTACCAAGTAGAGTGAAATACAAGCCGTTTTCATGGTCCATAATGTAAAAGGGCTAAAGCTGGTTCTAGTCACGGCTTTGTTGGCTATAACCTGAAAAACGTGGTAGCACAACTGTACGTCACCAACCACCTGATTCACTTACTGACTGTTAGTGCTTTTATCAGTGTGCTTCCTGTTCATGGTCATAAATTCTCTAAAGATCTTCCTGAGCTGTCAGGTTTTGTTGTATTTGTAGTGAATCATCTGATCTGCATAGTTGATTTGGCGAATGTTTTATGCCAGATCCCATTTCTGAAGCAATTCTTCCATTCTATCCTTATCTTGGCATCAGCACTGACAGTTCAACCCCTCAGTACATTTACACTTCTGGCATTTGGCAGACGTCTTTATTCAAAGAGACTTACGGTGATCTCATTTTCAAAAATTCGAACTGAGCAGATAAGAATTAAGGGGGGGCCGCTTAGTGAAAGAGGCGCCGCTAAAGGGGGAAAGTTAGAACAATTCAAAGAACCTGTGCACTGGGGGGTGGGGGTGTGGGGATCAAACCCAGATCTAACAATAATCAGTCCAACAACTTAACCACAGCGCCACCACTTCACCACTACTTTATTTTTAGTAGCAGTAACAGTGCGGAAAGGGTGTGGTAGGGGGCCCAAAACTGGTAGCGACGCCCCTGCCTGTTGGTGCTGGGAATTTAACCCATGGGTCCAACACCTTACCACAGCTTGTCTTAGCTATTAAAGTGACCTTTTAGGGTATGTTAAATCTGATGTACATATCTCCACAGAATGCATACAAAACACATCTGTTCACATCTGTCTGATCTAACTTATTATTAAGTCTGGAATGCATGTGTAGAATTACACTATATGTGTGTGTGAGTGCAGGAGTGCTTGGTTACCATCTTTCTGCAGCGCGCTTGCCTCCCCCTCTGCACCCTCCTTCTCTGCTGCACACTTGTAGCCCTTTTTCTTGAGCACGTTGCAGATGAGGATGCCCAACAGTCCCATCACACAAAACACAGGGACGAGAGCAAACACGGCATACTCTGTAGTCTTATCCTCTGCCGCGTGCACAGCTGTGCTGTTTGCCCTGCCCACTCTTGCCCCACCCGATCCAGCTCCGGCCGCTCGAGCACTCTTCCCTGCGTTACGCCGCAAACGGCTCAAAGATTCTGTGATAGATACCATAGTGAAGTTTAATAAATAATAGAGAGAGAACGAGAGAGAATAACGGGGAAGAGATAAAAGAGAGAGTGATGAGAGAGAGAGAGAGAGAGAGATGGGGAGAGAGAGAGAGAGAGAAAAATAAAAGAAAATATTATAATAATAAGTTAATAGAATTTTATAAGTGTGTATTAGTAGTATTAATGTGTTTTAAATATTTACTATTATATAGAAATAATATTTATAATTTTTTTATTAGTTATTTTTTGGGTTTCCAATATGTAAATATATTATAATATATACACGTATAAAATAAATAAATAAGCAAATAAAAAAGTAATTCTATAATATTACAATTTGTATACAATTTGTATATATATATATATCTATATATATATATATATATATATATATATATATATATATATATATATATATATATTATATATATATTATATGTCACACATTGTATTGTATATATTAGTCACAATGTATAAAAATAATAGCGTCAATATAATAATAATAATAATAATATTAATAATAATAATAACAATAATGAGAATAATAGTATATATTAATAATAATAATATAATATATATAATATATATAATAATAATAGTGATTTATTTCTATTAGATTTATTTCTTTTATTTGTTTGTTTATCTCTTTTGATTTATTTCTATTAGATTTTATTTCTATTCTATTATATATAATAATATATATATAATAATAATAGTGATTTATTTCTATTATATTTATGCTGTGACTTTTGTATTTATGTGTATTTTAAATAACTATAATTTCTGCCATCACAATTACTATTAACTATTATTAATAAATTCTAATTTTCAATGTATAAAAATGTGTTTTACTCCTTATATCGTCATATGAATAACCGGTTCTGAATAGAGGTAAAAGGTCATTTTTAAAGTTTAACACCAGCACTCACCTCTTATGCAAAAGCGCGGGGTGAAGGGCATTTGGGTACTGGGTGCAAGGGTGAACCTGAAGGACAACAAGTATTCTATTATCAAAAAAAACCCAGCAGGTGTTCATCACACACACACACACACACACACGAAACCACACTTATTACAAAACAACAACTGGAGTAACGTTAGTAAAGTGTATGTACTGATACCAAAAAGTAGCATTTATTATTATTATTATTAGTAGTAGTAGTAATAGTAATAATATATCATTATATTATAAGAAAATATCATTTTTCCGTTACTTTTGATCAAATATAAATTTGCAGCTTTACCCGGACAGACAGGCTCCACACACTGTA